>PVHY01017187.1:0-32030 GCA_004024945.1 Uropsilus gracilis
TCCCCGCCTACGGCTATGGGAACTCGGCGGCGGCCGCCGCAGCCGCCGCCGCCGCCGCCGCCGCCGCCGCGGCCTACAGCGGCAGCTACGGCTGCGCGTACCCCGCCGGCGGCGGTGGCGGCGGCGGCGGGGCCTCCGCGGCGGCAGCGGCCGCGGCCATGCAGCCAGCCTGCAGCGCGACCGGAGGTGGCCCCTTTATGAACGTGAGCAACCTGGGCGGCTTCGGCGGTGGCGGCGGCGCGCAGCCGTTGCACCAGGGTGCCTCAGCCGGGGCCGCGTGCGCGCAGGGCACCTTGCAGGGCATCCGGGCCTGGTAGGGACGGGGCGGGTCGTGCGGCTGGTGCCCCGCTGCAGCCCAGCGCCACGGGACTGAAGCTCGAGAAAGGCTGGATCCAAGAGCCAAGTCCCCTCGTTAAAAAAAAAATTAAAAGTACACAGGCCCTGACCCCCAGGGTCTCGGAGAGCAGCTCACGCGCCGCTTGGGGCTCAAGGGCGAGGAGGAGGCCTGGGTCCGGTCGCGGAGACTGTCTCGGAGACAGAAACGCCCGCTCGGTGCTGGGGAAGGACCATGGCCCCGACCCTGGCCCTGAGGGGAGTGTGAGACGCTGGAACTCTGGCTGCTGTTTGAGTTCTCCCAGAGCGAGAAGGGCTTCTCTCGCGCGGCCTCCGCGAAGCGTTGGCAGAGCACCCAAGGACAAACATCTAAAAATTAAAAAAAACAAAAACAAAAACATGAAGGAGAGAAAAATGGGGTTTAGGGCTTGAGCAATCTCTAGCCCCTCCCCACCCCTCGCCCCCTTGGCGGGCCCAGAGCACTGCACCACTGCGGATTTTTCTTTTCCCAACCGCCTGCCTCTGCAGCAGATAGCTTGGCTTGGACCGCCGTGTTGTCAGGGCGCGCGGGACTTTTTTTTTTGTTTTCTCTACGAGAAAAGCCAGCGGAGCAAGAACAAGAGTTGTGGGGTGGGGGTTGGGGGGGGGGCTGAACAAATCCGGGATCTGGTGGCCCGCCGGAGGTGTTACCGGGTTTCCTCTCTGTTTCCTATTCTGTATTCAGCACATATAATATATATATAACTATATCCACACGCCGTGTACACACCCGCTGTCATACACTACAGGAGTCAATAAACAAGGTGCAATATTTCCAAACCGTTGGCCGCCTACAGACTCTGTTTAGCTCCCCCCACCCCCCACCCAAAAAAAAAAAGTAAGGTAGGCTGCTTTAAACAGCAAAGAGGGAAGGAAAAGTCGCTTATGGAAAAGTGTCCTTCCCTGGCGCCCACAGGCCTGGCCTCCTCTGAGTCAGGCCGCAGGCTACGAGTCCCTTCTCTCCAAGCCTTTGTTCATTCATTTCTCTTTACTTTCGTGAGGACAGGTCCTAGGTTCGGAGACTTTTGAGATCCAGGCCTTTATCACCCCCTCCCCCTGCACCACCAGGTTTCACCCAGATGCTTGGGCTAGTGTCTGGGCCTGCGTTAGATCAAGGCTTAGACTGCCCCACCTCGAGGGTCTCCGGGTAGAAGGAAACCTCGCCCCCAGGCCCAGCCATGGGCGGCGGCGCAAAGGCGGCTCCTTTCTCTGCCGCCGCCCGGGCTTCCAGCGCGCCCGGGGGCGCTACACTGCGCCCCGCCGCGGCCAGTTTCTCCCCCTCGGCCGCCCTCCCTTCTTCCCCGGCGGCCGCGGCTTTATGCGGCTCCTTGTCACTTGCGGAGAATGCCTGTGCGAGGTCTGTGCTGCCACACGGCCGATTGTGAGCGTGCCAAGGCGGGTGAATGGGGAGGCCTCAGAGCCCATGCCATTGTGGGGCCGGGCCTCGCTGAAAGGCGGCTCCGGGCCGGGAAGGTGCGGAAAGAATGGCTTTTTATTGGAGTCCCGAACAAAAGGTGTGGTAGGAAGGCGAAGTCCCCTGCCCGAACAAAAACCCTAGCGCGTCGGGATTGACGTCCCCCCCGAGCTCCCTATTGCTTCTCAGAGCGGGGGCTTTGTGCAGCAGTCTGCTCAACAGAGGGTTGGAGAAATGCGCGGGGGTTTTGTTCCCCACTTTTTGTGCGCTGGGGGAGGGGGCCGCGGGGTGGGGGGGAGACGACACGGGGGCTGGGCGGGCAGCAGGGAGGGGCGCGCTGATTAGGCCAGGCGGGCGGCGGCGCGGAGACGTTCAGCGGGAGTCGGCGACGTGAATGCAGGGTCATTATTGCTACAAGTTTAGCAATTTCGCCCTTACGGGAGGGGGCGGGGGCTGCTAGGCCGCTGCTGGGCCGCCGGGCAGCCGAGCTGCAGAGACCCGGAGGAGGAGGAGGAAGAAAAAGGAGGGGAAGAAGGGAGGGAGGCAGGGGAGGGAATCCTCCAAAGCCGGCTGACCGCCCAGGATGAGGCTTGGACGCAACCAAAAGGGCCTAGCGGGAGGCTGGAGAGGCGGCGCTGGGGGGCAAAGACTGTCCCTCCCCTCGCCTCTCAGGAGGTAGAAAGATCCTGGAGGCTTGAGTTAGTGCACCAGACCACGGTTTTTCCCTTAGCTCCTCGCCGCCAGTTTCCTGTTCTCTCAGGCTTCCCCAACCCCCTTCCTAGCAGACCTCTCTCTTCTGGAGCTATAATCTTCCAAGGGGTTGCTTAGACCAGGGACTGGAGCGGGGTTAGGGGTGGCGCTGGGATTCTGGCTTCCTGGCACGTTTCTCACTGACTGCAGCCGCTAGTGACATATCCGTTCATCCTTCCACCCATTCATTCAGCAGTATTTATTGAGCATCTACTAATATGTGCTTACCTGCTCTCTTCTGGGTGCTTGGGATGGAGGGGAAGAGGTGCCTGCAGGTTTATGTAATTTATTTGTGTGTGTGTGTGTTGTGTATGTGTGTGCAGACAACAACATAAAAAATAGCAGTTTATTTCTAAAAAAGGAGATAAAACCAAGATTTTTTAGGGGAGTGGGCAAGGAGACAGGGTCCTTCTGGGGTAGGTGATCAGGGAGAGCCCTAAGCTAATGTCGGAAGAACAAAAATGATATCCATCCAAGCAACATTATACTGTTGCAGCCTCCTTGCCTTTGCAGTGGAAAGCCCTCCCACCCCTATCTTTCTGGTGAACTCTTGCTCCTCCTTCAAGGCCAAGCTTCTTTCCTGAACCACCCAAGTGGAGGGAGTCGCTCCTCATATGTACCACTAGAGTCTTAGGTACTTTCCAGTATCACAACATAGTGTCTGCAATGTTTTATTTATCCCTCTCCCTCCACCTGAGGTCATAGTGAGGTCGTGGGAGGCCAGGTTGGCCTCATTTCCCTCTGGGAGAGACAGCACAGTAGCAGCTTACAGGGCAAGGCTCCCTTCCCCATACTCCAGGGCCAGTTGATGAACTTGATGGGGTAGAGACGTGGCCCCAGGTACCGGCTGAAAAGGGAGAGGCCCAGGGTGACTCTTGAACCACCTGGGTGGCACCAGGGCACCTGAAATTGCCCGTGGAAGAGCTGTGACTTTTGCTGATCTCATAGGAAGGCCCTACCATCCTATAATGCCCCTTGGGGACACAATTTCCCCCAAGAAATAGTTGTTCTTTGTCCTATAGCTCAAAACCTAGGATTCCAACTTTGTGAAGACTTTGATTCTAGGACACCAAGTTTAGGGAGTTGGGGAGGGCGCAGAGTTAAAGCATGAAAACTCAGGCTTGGTGCAGGTGGGCTGCTGGGAGTGTCAGATGAACCCAGGCCTTGCCTCTGGGACCCACTTCAATTTGGCCTACATTCACTAGGAGTACAGTGCACGAGTAAGACGTGGCCCTGCATTTGGGACCATTCAATTGCAAGGATATTAGCACCTGCACTCCAGGAATCCAAGGCTTACCCTCACTCTGTGGGGGTTTCCTGTGTAAGCAGCAACTTTCATCACAACTGCTCTATCCTTCTGGGTCAAGGACTCAGTGCTCCCAGCACCAGGTCCCTGACTTCCTAATGTGGCTTCTCCTGTCCACCCTTATCTTCCATCACTCTGCATCCTCTGTTGTTCTAGAAAAAGGAGGTGTGACCCTCATAGAGGAAATAGAGCTGTTTCTATGGCTTGGCTTCTGTGCTGCTTGGGTGTCTTGAGATACTTAAAGTCAGCCTGGATCAACCCCCTGGCTTCTCCCTACCATTCCCCAGTCTGCTGTTTCTGGGTATTAATAGCTCCCTTCTCTTCACCGAGGGATTTCCAAACTGCTCTTTGCTGAGGACAACAGGGTTCTGCCCACCAGAGGATGAAGACCCTTGGCCAACACGGCTACCTCTTCCTTGAGCTCTCTCTGTAGGGCAAAGACCCCTTCTCAGACTGTTGCTTCACTGCATTGTCCTGTAGACCAGGAGGAATGGTAAAATCAAGGCAGACCTTCTAATAGCCTGTAAGATGTTTAGCAGGGGAAGTTGTTCCTCCGGCTTATGGTTTCTGAGTTTTAAGGAAGAGAGAACAGAATTTATTACTTCAGAGGTCACTTCTGGCTCAAACCTTTCTATCCTACACGAGTGGATAATCCCTCCCACCCAGTGAGTGTAGGGAAATCAAGAAGTGGGAAGGCATCGCTCATGGGGGGGGGGGGTGTTGGGGGTTAGAGCAGGCAGACGTTTCTTTTTAAACTTTAGTTTAAATTTCGGTGTTCCGTGTTTGCTCTTCCATATGTGCACATGTTCCATTCACGCTATCCCACCCCTGCCAACCTCCTCTGCCAATACCCCGTCACAGTCTGATTTTAAGGGACTCCAAAGTCGGGCGGCCTCCATCCTAATCTCGGCGCCTCTCCATCAACAGTGGAGAATTAATGTTAGTTGCACTCTGTACCTCAGTTTCCTCGCCTTCCAAACAGGCGTGCTAATTGCACTGCTCTCACAGAGTTTTGTGGGTTTTTTTTTTTTTAATCTACAGTAAAGCGCACAGCTAGGAAGTGTACCCATCATTGGACGTTCGTGTAGACACTCAGGTACCCATCACCGGGGCTTTGAAAATTAAACGAGATGATCCATGTAAGAGCAGCTGAGAGCAAGGTCTGGCAAACCAATTCTGCCCATGTTATTGGCCATGTCGACTAGTCTGTTCTGCCCTTGGGATACTCCCAGCTCTGCGGGGTAAGGGGGGTCATGGTGTGCAGAGGGGCCCACGGCAGGCTCTGGAACCCCTAATGTGTGGACTTCACCCCAGGGGCGGGTCGGAGCCCAGGCAGGCAGGTCGGCAACAGGCAGGGCGGGTGGGGCCTGCACGGTTTCGTTGAAGTTGGATGGACCTTGTTTGTGTCTGGGGCGTCTGACCCAGGAGGGAGGTGAAAGGAAGTTCGGGGCAGAGCCCAGAACCGCGGGGCTCAGAGTCCGGAGAGAAAAAACAGCCCGGCGCCGCAGGGTTCCTCCGCGACCCCGAGGAGCCTCCAGTTCTCCGGCTGGGGGCTGCTAGCAGTTGGGGTGCGCGGGAGTGACCCGAGCTGGTTTTCTCCGGCAGGGAGGGGCCTGGGGGCGGGCGCTTCCCGGGAGAACGGCGCGTGGGTCGGGTGGTTCCGGGCCTCCCGCGCACCCGGCTCCTCCCTCGTCGCGGTGCAGGGCCCCCGAGGGGACTTCCCGGGCGCCTTCGCCCAGCCCAAGCCCTGCAATGACAGAGCAGTCTCCAGCCCAGCGGCAAGCGCCGGGCTCAGCAGCCTGGCGCGGCGCGGAGCGGAAGGATCCTCGGACCCGCTGAGGCGCAGGTGCTGGAAACGGGGCGCCGCCTCCCAGACAGGCCTAGGGCGGTGTGAGCCGGCTGAGCTGGGAGCACCCCGGCGAGCCCCGGTGGAGTCTGGCCAGCTACCGGGGGAGAGCCCCAACTGGAAGAGCCAGCGGTCCTGACCGTCCGCGACCCGGGCGCACAGCCAGGCCCAGCGCACGGCGCCGAGGTAGGAGGCTCTGGGGAGGGAGGACTGCGTGCAGCCACCAGGCCTGAAAGTTAAGGCGCGCTGATTTTAAGGCTACAATTGTTTTATTGAAAGGACACCCCTCCGCCCTCCCCTTCTGTGCCCCCCCCCAACCTAGACTGTAGGTGACATTAATAACAACAAAGGAATTTGCTTGTTTGCTTGTTTTAGGAATTTAGGAATTTAATTGAAGTAGGAAATACAGACAGAAAAGACACACGTGACAGAATCTTCATAAATTAGACACTCTCTTGAGATCAATTCTCAGATGGGGAAACATTATCAGCCCCCACCCCATCCCCCTCAGGCTTCCTTCTTAGCACCTCCAAGTGCAAGGGTAACCAGTATAAGGCTTCTGACAGTAGAGATCAGTTGGCCTGTTTGGGAACATTAGGTAAGTGGGTGTGTAGTATACAGCTGATGTGCCTGACTTCTTTCATCTGTGAGTTGTCTCAGCGCTGCATGTAGTTGTGGATCATTTTCATTATATTCAGGTATTGCATTTTGTGGATATACTTGGATTGTCCATCCTGCTGTTGAGAGGCAATTAGGTACTTCTAGTTTGGGGCTGTTGTGAATGGTGCTTCCGCTGGCATTCTAGAACAGCACCAAGGGAACTCTCTGCAGTGATGTTAATGTTCTCTGTGCTGCCCAACGTGGAACCAAGGTGGGTGCTGCTGAGCGCTTAAGAGGTGAACAGTGTCACTGAGGTATTGAATTTTTATTTTTCTAAAATTATCGCTTTAAATGTAAAGAACCGAATTTGGACTACACAGTGCTAGTATGTCTTTGGTGGCTGTGATTCACATTTCTATTCGGTATGTACTTGGGGTCCCATCTCAATGTTACAGGGTAAAAAACCAGCTTGAATAGGTTCTGTTGAGCAGTTTCCCAAAGATGGCTATACTGTATTATGCTCCCACCAGCAGTAGCCCCTCAGACTCTCCAGTATTCCGTAATTCCATGTCATTTCTCTCTCATTTTAGCGATTCTGGTGAGCATGTAGTAAAAGGAAGCTTTTTTCATTTCATTTCAAGATTATGAAATTGCCACTTGACCTCAGTATAGATGAGGAAGAGGAGGTGGCAGAGGATGAATGGAAGATTTCTTGGGGACTAAGAGATGGTCTAGGGGTCTAACGCAGACTCTTACACCACACTACTCCTGCAGTGGGACCTTCCACCCAATCATTCTTCTTTAGGAACTGGACCAGCGCTAGTTATTAGGTCATTAGGAAAGGGGCCATGTGTTTGGAGGAGACCATCTCTCACTGTACTTGTTACTTGATAGCTTCTCACACCCTTACCTTACTGTTTCAGTTTGCAGCCTGACTCTGCCTTATATAAAATGGTAATAAGAATCCTTGGGTGTGCCATCTCACTGACTTGCTGAGAAGCAAAAGCCTGGGGAGACAGAGGGCTTCCTACTATGTGCCAGACTCTGTGTGTGTATGCGTGTGTGTGTGTGTGATTTACACATGTGAGACTGAGATTCAGAGAGGTAAAGTCACTCCTTTCGAGCTACAAAGCTAACAAAGAGTAGCAGAAACCCCAAAAGGATTTTCTACCCAGCACCACTGAGAACATTGCTGACGTTTTCTACCTCCTTTCCCTGGGTAAATAGAGCCCTGACTGGTGCAGAGAAACTCCGGGTCAAATTAGATGCCCTCTGCTAAGCTCCCTGTGGACAGACCCAAACTGATCATTGACCACTTCTGTGTGGTCAGCTAAACAGAGGAAGCATTTGTTATGTTGTAATAACAGTGGAATTCACTTTGTGTGACATACGAGTTCTTGGAAAGTATGTGCAAAGAACTTTTTGCCTGCAGAGGAGAAAAATTGAGTACATTTTAAGTTTATCCTTGGAATTTGTTGCTTTAAATTCTCCCACAATGAATTTTGTAAAGTGAAGGATCCTTCTGAGATATAAATAAATAAGTGATAAGCAGGAATAAAGAACAGTATCATAAGATTCATCAGTATTTCACATACATTTCATTGGTCATCATGCAAGTTTTCCCTGGGCCATCTGGATAGTGAGCTCCCTGGGAAGTTCTCAGGTTAGTTCTCTACCCAGAGGATAACTAAAGACCCCTTGTCTCCAGTGGTTGGGGGGTTCGGTCTTAGCTTGGGTGTGCATCACAAGTTCCTGAACCTCTCCCAAAGGGGGTAAGAGTCAAATGGAAGAGTAGATGATTTTTAAGGTCTAGTCTAGCCCTGAGATTCTTTAAACTGAGTTTATTACATGCTCATAGATTCTCAGCTTCCAGTGGAAGGACCTTCGAAATCACCAATGTCCTATTATTTTCTGATGCCAACTCCTATCTGCAGCATCCTGAACAAGTAACTGTCCCACATCCCCTGACTGCAACCCGGGAGAGAACCCGTGGTTCTCTCTACTCCACAGTATTAGAATGTTGCGCCTTATGTTTATGGATTCTGCATCCTGAAACTCCATCAGCTCCTTTTTCCTATTCCCACCCATGTGTGCTCCTTCTGCAAGTCAGGTCTTCTGACGCCTGCTATTGACTCTTTGTCAACCTTGCCTTCTCCAGCTGAAATGGGCTCGGTTTTTTTGACTGTTCCCAGCCTCCTGGTCACCCTGCATTGAGTGTTCCCCAGCTCAGCCGTTCCTTCATGCCTGGGCTATTCAGATGTGTTCTCAAGAGGTCTCCTCTTCCCACAGCCTCCATCTTCCCCAATGCTCTTCTGAACAGGCTCACGTCCACCGAGACAGTCTCCTTCGTGGGTTCCACTCTCCTTAGTTTATGTTATTATTCTCTAGTCTCTTAAGTAATAGCACCCAGGTTTCAAATCAGGGTCTTCCGACTCTAAAGCCTTTACTGTCATGACCTCTTATCATATCGACTTGTTACCTTGGCTTGGCTGCCTCACTGACAAAAGCCCATCTTCATCAGGGCACCAGACTCACTTTCTCCAGCTGCCTCTTCATCAATGGCGGCTACCCTTTCTCAGACTCTTCCCTAGCTATAGGATCAAATTTACTCTTAAGACAACTAGAAAACCCTCATTTCTATATTTCTCATGTTTTAAATGGTCTACACAGTCTCCTTACTCCCCCTACTCCTTTATATGCCTGGAGAAACCTCGCTGTTTCCATCAGCTCTTCTGAACTCCAAGTCCAGCGCCTCCCAACAAGGACATCTTCTCCAGCAGCCATAGCTCACAGCAACCACATCACATCCTCCTAATGTGGATGAAGTGACCTCGCCTGCCAAATTTAGCTTTTGATCTAAATAGTTTTATTTATTGTTTCATTATTTCCATATCCAATTAGAAATGAAGCTGATTGAAAGTAACGATAGTGTTTTACACTTCTTTTGTATTGCCTACGGAGACAGGTATAAATGAAATAATTTGGGAGAAGATGCATTGTATGATGAGAAGATGGAAAGCATAAAGGGCAATATAAATAGTATTCTTAAAATTACTAGTGTTATGAACACTAGTAAAGTCTGGTTGATACTGGACACAGACTCAGCAGTCAGCAGAAACTCAAGGGATTCTATAAAGAAATTAGACCCAGAATTTCTCTTCCTCCTCCTGTTTATCCTTAACAAAGTCTGCCTGGGCTGGGCATGGTGACACATGCCTGTAAGTGGCAGCCTAGGAAGCCACGGCAGGGACCAGGGATCACGGTTTGAGTCCCGCTCGGGGCAACATAGCAAGACCTAGTCCCAAAAAATAGCTGGGCATGGTGGAGCGTGCCTGTAATCCCAGCTACCTGGGAAACTGAGGCTGGGGATTGCTTGAGTCTGTGGTACCCCGGGCAACGTGAGCCTGTGGTTCCATGGGCAGAAATAGCAAGACCTAGTCTCAAAAACAAAACAAAACAATGCCTGCCTATCCTCTCAGACCGACGATGTAAAAGAAAAGGCACCTACCTTGTCCATCAGCTGACTGACCTGTTAAAGACAAGGAACACTTGTTTGCCTGTCTACTTTTTTTTTTTTTTTTTGCACTCTGGCACAGCGTTCAACATGCTCAGTGGGATGGAGACTTGGCAGGGCCTCAGCAGTCAACGTGCTTGGCAGTTTGACCTCAGAGTGCCAACACCAGGCAAGAAATTGTATTCTCTCTAGCCCCGGACTGTGTATGATTTGGACCTGTTCTTCACATTTGACAGGATTTACAGTGGTTTCAGCCATGTGCTACAGTTTTTAGGGTTCTATAGGAAAACTGGCGAATTATCTTGGGTTGGATTGGATAATGCTGGGAAAGTAGCATCATTGCACCTGCTGACAGGTGACAGGTTGGATGATGTGTCTCGGTGCTGCATCCCACTTCAAAAGTACTGTCGCTGGTATGACTTGTGTGATTTTGGATCTCAGCAGACATGTGCAAACTGGAATAGGGTGGAACACTACCTTCTTTTAGCAATGGCTCGTATTTCTGATGGGCTGTGCAGACTGAATGGCCCTAAGAATCAGAAGAACTTGATTCATTCATGACAGATGAACATCACTGATGTTCCACTTACTCTTGGGAATGACATGGACAGACCTGAAGGCACCAGCGAAGAGAGGTTATGAGAATGTTAAGCTTATTGCAGGCTGTGTCTTTGAAAGAACTGAATGCCTGATCCTTAGAAGTCTTCTTGTGCAGCGTGCTCAAAAGACAAGATATGGAGCAGGCTTCTGCTGGTGGCGAAATACAGTGATAACCTGAATTGGTTCCAGGTCTTACCATTCAGACTTTCAGAGATTTGATCACTTGACATGTGTAACTTCAGCAGACCTGTGCTGAACAGAATGTAGATATTTTTAGGTGATTAACACTATATCAATTTAATATGAGTGAGAATTGAAAACTGTTCCAAAGATATGTGACTGTCACAAAGTTAGCTTTTTTAATGGAAAGTTAGCTTTCCATAAATATGGTGATTACAGTTTCTCATCTACATGACCCTCGCCAGAGTTTAAAAAGAGCAACTTTCCAGCAGTAGACTTGAAGTATTTTTTAACAACAGGAGACTGCACATATAAACCATGTTTAAAAGCTCATTATGTTACATTTTTATGTACTTTGTGGGAGCTGGTTTTTAAATTTTAGGTAATGTTTCCATCTCAGTGTTCAGTTAATAATTAGCTTATTGATGATTGCATAATACCTTACAGTTTTAAAGAAATGTTTCTTATTAGACAAATACCATGCAGTAAAACAAACTCTAATGCTTGCCAGAGAGAGAGAGAGACTATGCTGCATTTGGTGAAACTATAAATGATAAGGGCACATGATTTGGGGCAGAGGTTGACCTTGTCCTACATTTCCACTTCCTTTGGGATTCTCTTCCTGCTTCCCCACATGGAGTGTAAGAGAATGTGAGTGCTAGTAAGAAGGGATTACCCCAGCTTCCCTAGGTGAAAGACGAGAAAATGATTACAGATCACTTTACCCCTTAGATGTTTTCAGACGTCCCGCACAATCCAGTGTTTTCCCCACTGTATTTCACTGTGTCCCTTGTTTCAGTGCTCTGCCCTGCACCTACTTTCAGCTCTTCTTCCCCTCTAGCAAGTTTTATTTCCCACATCTATGACTCTGCTTCCAGCCCTGCACTCAGCATTCCCCCAACTTGTGTTTAATGTTGTACACAGCGCTCTTGGGAATATAAACACTAAATACCTCCAAGGTTGTGAACATGCACACTTTAATAAAGTGTGAGTATTTGGAAAGCACACAACCTCTACCAGGAGGTTATAACTCAGAATCTCACCAGGGACTCTCTCCCAGGTTCAGATACTCTTTCAGAACTTCCTTAAGTAACATAGTAGAATTTTCACAACGATAAACCATAGTTTAAGTGGTTAAAGTAACAGGCAGTGTACTAGACTTTCTGAAAGGCTCATGGCAAGTCTCAAACCCCAAGTCACAGTGACTCCATTTTCCAGATAAGTAAACGGAGGTTCAGGGGAACTAAAACAAGTTGCATGAGGTCACACAACTAGCATCAGAGCAGGGAACTGAGTTGATCAACTCTTTGATATTCACTGATCAACTGCTGGTTGCTTCACTCCAATGCCTGCATCCTCCTCAAAGGCGGCTCTGGGTGAGGTCTCTGGCCTAGGAACTGCACCCCTGTCTTGGCTGATCCCAACCTGAGCCAAGAGGTAGTGCCCTGCCTGCGCCCCCTAGTGATCACAGGGGAGATGTACAACTCTTTCAGGCACTGTCTCTGAGGACCTCTGCCAGCACCCTCTGGTGTTCGCCAGGAACCCAGCATCCTGTAGATTCAACCTTCCCAGGTGCATTCATGTTTCAGGCTCCCCTAGGATGTTACTCGAGGAAGGACCTGAATTCTTAGTGTTCCCCACTCCTGGTAGTCTTTAAGGAAGACCCACCCATGCTTGACTGACCAAAATCAGATAACAGAAGGACTTGGCAATAGCCCCAAATTCCTTTTCAGGGAGTCAGCAAGGGACTGACTCAGAGTCTATATAACTGATGTCTATTCTTAGCTCCCACTGTCTTTTGTCCATCACCACAGCTATGTCTGGCATTGTACTAAGTTCCCAATTTTTCTTACTATACATTCCCTTGGCTAGTGGATCTTAGTCTCTCTGAGCAAGTTTACTCACCTAAATAGAGTGAACTCCTGCTTTGCCATCACCCAGGGATATGGCAGGGACGAGACCAGAGAGCAAGTGTGAGAGGAGGGTGTGGCTTGAGGTAGCTGACCCTCCTCCCCCACTGCCACCTTGGGAGCCAGGAACCCACACATATCAACCTCCAGGGTGCTCACAGTCCTGCAGCGTTGCTCCAGATGAATTGGCAGCCCTGCTCTGATCACACTCCTGGACACCTGGGACCTTTAGACAAATGAGAAAAATCATTACTTGCTCCTAGTGGACAAGACTTGTTTCAGGTGCTTGGCATGATGGGTGGACGTGGGTGTCTTGTGAGCTGGGCATCCTTGTTGAGTGAATAGCCAACACACCCAAACGTGGAAGCTCTGATAGCCAATACCCCTCTCCACTGTGGTATCTCACCCCTCTCTCCCTCCTGAGTAACATGACACTAAATGGATATGCTGGTCACCTTCACAGGACACCCAAATGGTCACTTTTTGGAGGAAAATGCAGTAATAAATCAATGACTTGGTCTCTGTCTGGGGGAGGAAAGCCCAGTTCTCTGGCCACAGTTCCTTGCTTGCTTCAGGCAATGGGACAGACATGATCCAGCACTTCTGACAGCCTAAGGAGGAATTCCTCCTCCAGCCCATGGCAGTTCCTACAGCAGATTTAATCCTTAAGCCACTTAAAGGACAAAGGTACATTGTGGGGAGTGATGAGCTAGAGACTCACTGTGAGGGCAAGCGAGGACAGACAGACGCAAATGTGATGGCGGCGCAGGACTGCTGTGCAGCGGGGCTTGGGGTCACTGACCCTGGTTTCCTTCCCTCCCCCCTGATGCTTTTCTCACTCTCCTCTCCTCACTCCATCCTGCTTCCTCCACTTTGCTACCTCTTCTCTCTGCCTTTACTGTCATTCTGTCTTCCTCCCTCTCTCCTCCTCCCTTCTTACTCTCTTTGCTTTTCCTTTTATCATGAATTGATTTGTAATATGGAGTTAAAGAATATAGTTTATCTAGTGTATTATTTACATGTAAAAAGTAAAAGTACCAGTCATACAATCACCTACTATGTTCATATCCCAAAATAGCCACTATGGTAAGCTTTTCCTATTTGTACAATATCATAGTGCTTTGTGCAGCAGTGATCTGTGGTAGCGAAAAGTGCCTCCCCCTCCCATCCCACATTCAGAGTTTATACAGTGCTCTCCCTGGGAGGAGAGGGGAGCCCACACTAAGGTGAAGGTGAAGGCAAAGGGACTAGTCTAATGCGCATACAGGAGAGACCCTCATGTTAGCAGCAGAAGGGAAGGTTGCAGATCACAGTAGAATGTTGAAGGTGGGTCCTCTAATGCACCCTGCTTGCTTTGTTTCCAGGCTCTGCTCCTGCCATTTCCTTCCTCACCTACCCCCAAGTTGACTAGAGAAGGCAGATCGATCATTTTAATTGCCCCCAGGTAGAAAATAGAGATCCAGAGCAATAACGTGATTTCTCCAAAGTCCCACAGCCAGTTTAGGACAAAATCTTGAGTAGAACCTATTTGTTGAAGACAACAAAGATAGAACCAATGAAGATGCCTAACGTGAGGCCATTACAAAAGCTGCAGGAATTTGAACAGCTTACTAAGACCCAGTTACCCCTGGAATGGGATTATGACCTCCAGGGAAAAGATAGATCATTTAACCAACACTCATTTACCAGGTGGACAAAATTGGATTCAACCCCAAGTCTATAGATTACATGTCAGATCCACGTTCCCACACCATAGGTCAGGCTAATGGAGGGTCAGGGAGATGGGCTGTGCACACTCAGATGGTGCCTCTCAGCACTCAGCACACCCAGCTCGCCCACGCAGCTGCCGCCACCACTGTCTGCCTCTGCCTCCTCTCAGGCCCTCCTGCAGCAAGCCTTACAATTCCTTCCTGGGTCGCCTGTGCTCTGCAATTACCCGGCAGTCTTGCTGACTGGCTTTGAGTTGATTAAGTCCTGAATTCCCAAAGGACTTTGTTCTTCTTTTAATGACAACAGTCCCTTTCAGTTCTGTTGAAAAAGCTCTTATGGAGTATTTACTGTAGTTGAGCACGGTCTGGGGACCCTGGGAGTACAGACACAACAAGCCGGGGTCCTGCCCTTTCTGTGGTTGTAATGTCATGGGGGTGGGGTGGGGGGGGCAATTTGTAAAGAATAGTCCCCTCCCTCCAAGATGGGGATGGGATATGATCCTCTGTATGTGACACAGGTTGCTAATGGTTCAACCAGGAGGGGTGAGGACAGGGTTTGGGGAGGAGGTGAATTAAGTTTTGAGACACAGTGGGAGTTAGCCAGACAAGTGAAAGAAGCTAAAATTAGTTTGGTAAAAGGAAAGGTGGAGAGTTGGTGGCAGAGAGGGTAAGAGAAAGCTAGGGGCCTTTGTGCCCATTTGTGCCACCATGAAGCTTTCTCACATTGAAGACTTCTCTGTGTGATAGAGGAGAGCAGGTAGTGATGCGTAGGTTTTGTTCTGACTCTTGGAAGAATTTCCTTTCATGTTAAAACTTAAGCTGGGCGGGGCATGGTGGCACGTGCCTTTAAGCGCAGTCTAGAGCACGACTGAGACTAGGAATCGCTTGAGTCCATGGCTTCAACACTTGCCGAGGGCAACATAGCGAGACCTAGTCTCAAAATATAGCTGGACGTGATGGTGCGCGGCTGTAATCCCAGCTACCTGGGAAGCTGAGGCTGGGGATCGCTTGAGTCCGTGGTGCCCTGGGCAACGTGAGCCTGCCAGTTCCCCAGGCAAAATGGTGAGACCTAGTCTCCAAAAAAAAAAAAAACTTAAGCTGGGATAATGGGAAATAGGAAGAAGGGTGTGTGTGAATGTGTTCCATCTCTCTCTCTCTCTCTCTCTCTCTCTCTCCCTCCCTCTCTCTCTCTCTCTCAGTCTCTCTCTCTCTCTCTTTTGGTAAATCTAAACATATCCTAAAAGTAAAGTGTTAATTGGGAAAAAATTATGCTGGGCCACTTAATTTCTTTATGAGGCAGAGGAATCAGTGAGAACATGGCCTCATCCTTCCCCACTGTCACCCTGCTCAGGCCAGTCTGTTTTGGTCATTCTTGACCCCTCTGCCTCCCTCATCCCACATCTAGACCTTCAGCCTAGTTCTATATACAGTACTTTAAACTCCTTGAAGTCCATTCAGTTTGTTCCATCTCGTTGTCCAGCCTCTGGTATGAGCTGCCAATGTCTGTCTTCCAGGCTGGCTTCTTTAAGTGACATGTCCCACCTGTGTGGATCTGCTCAGACTGTCACGACAGAGCACCACTGAAATAATAGAGCCCATTTTCTCACAGCTTCGGGGGTGGTAGCTGGTGCTTCTGGTGTTGACAGGGCTGGGTTCTCCTTCTTGACTTGATGGAGGCCATCTTCTCCCTGTCTCCACCTGGTCTTCGCCAGGTGTGTGCCTCTGTGTCCTAATCACTTCTCGTATGAGGACACCAGTCATATTGGGCTAGGACCCATGCTGGTTACCTCCCTTTCACTGAATTACCACTTTAGGCATAATTCACTCTGTCTCCAAATGCAATCACAATCTTAAGCACAGGGGATGGGATTTTTGCCTGTGAATCTGGGGAGGGGAGTTACAGTTCTGGCTATAGTGCATTCTTTTTTTTTTTTTTTTTTTTGAGACTAGGTCTCACTACTTTACCCATGGAACTACAGGCTCACATTGCCTGGGGTGCCACAGACTCAAGTGATCTCCAGCCTCAGCTTCCCAGGTACCTGGGATTACAGGTGCCCCCCACCGCACCTGGCTATATTTTTAAGACCAGGTCTTGCTATGTTGCCTGGGGTTGTCTTGAACCCACAAATGCTAGCAATCTCAGGCCTCTTGCCTCCCAGGGCTTAGACTACAGGTGTGCACCACCATGCCCAGCTTATAGTGCATTCTTCATGTGGCCACCCAAAGGAGCTTCAAAAACGTCACTACAAGTTACCAGCATGACGGCCTTCAGTGGCTTCTCCGTGTACTTGATGAAGTCCAGACTCCTCCCCAGGGCCCCCAGAGCCTTCTTAAACTCTCTGTGCCTCCTCCCCTTACTCATGGCTCTGCAGCCACAAGGAGTCTTCCTGATCCTAAAGGACACGAGCTGAGCGCTGTCATGTTCAGCCCACTCTAGCTCCCTTACTGGTTCCAACGCTTCTGCTGGGGAGACACCTTCCCTGATTGCCTCACCTCAAACTGATGCCCCCTGAGTCCCTGTCACCAGCTCCTGTACTTACCATCTCTTCCCTCAGTTTAATTCCTGTTACATTGTTTTTGTTACTTGTTCTTTTTGTCACCTGCACTGCTCTGCAAATTTCCTAAGACACTTTCTGTGCCTCACCCTGTGTACTTCCTCCTAACACAACATCTGGTGCAAAGCACTCATCAAATGTTTACTGAAAGAGCAGTAGAATGAATGGGAGCTTGGGCTCTCTGTCCTGCTGGGAGGCTGGAGAGGGTTTCTAGCATGGCAATGATATGGTCAGATGTGGACTTCTGGGAAAGCACTCTGGCTACAGTGCGGGGGGGGGGGGCTTCGGGTCACTCCTGGAGTCAGGAAAACTAAGGGGTAGCATGTTGCAATGGTCCAAGTGAGAAATAGTGAAATATTGAATGAAAGCCATAGAAATGGGAAAGAAAAGAGATAGCACAGGCAGGATGTGCTAGCCTATTGGGTGCAAGAGGTAAAGGAGAGGGGAGACTCCGGGGTGACTCCCAGGTTCTTGGACTGAGTGAGGATGTGAAAGGAAATGCGTTTCATGGAGACTGAAAGAGGAAAGGGGACAGACAGGTAGCTGGGATTACAGGTGCCTACCACCTGTAATCAGGACAGTTACCCACACTGTAAGTCTCCCCTTAAAGACAGGGACTGTGTTGAACTTCCCATTTAAAAATACCTTGTACAGAGTCAGCCCTCAGCAGTCCCCATGAGGGACAGTGCATGAAGGCTCTGAGTCACATGCACAAGGTCAGCTGTGAGACCCTCACACATGTCTACCAGGCCTGGCATTCTGGGGATTGTTGGTTCTCTGAATTCCCATTCCCATGAACTCCTATCCCCCAGGGCTCTTCCCCTTTTTGATGGCCTCTCATCCTTTGCATGTCTTTAGCTCTCGCAGACACCAAGCAAGCCCAAAATATACCAGCCAACTGGCCAGTGATGAGTGATTAGCTGCCTGGCCCCAGAGGGCTGGAATGAGGTGGCCTCTCGCCTTAGTGCAGTAACCATAGCCTGCCATTCTAGATGGAAGGTTCTGGGATGGGGGTGGGCAGTGTCGCATGAATAGCAGGGGGGTGGGGGCTGGCTAGGTAGCAGCAAGAGAGTGCATCTCTCCATAGTCAGTCGGAAGTAGCAAATGACCATTCAAATGGCAGTAAATGAAACGCCCTGGATTAAGTGGGAGGATGAGCCGTTCTTTTTACCTGGGAAAGGCTTTCTGCAGGGGATGGGCTGGCTGGCTGGACAGCCACATGGCCTCCCCTTATGCCCCATCTCAGACAGGACACTGCTGTTACAGGCCTTTCGACTTCTTTCTTCATTTTATTTCTGCCAGACGTTCCACAGCTCTGTGACTTTGGGCAAGTGACCTGGACTTTCTGAACTTCAGTTTCTTCATCGATAATGTGAGTCCTAGTCCACACCTCCGAGTATGAGAACCTCAGCCCCGAACTGACAAATGGTTGAAAAAATGTGGTATATTTGCACAATGAAGTATTATTCTGCAATAAGAACTGACAAATATGAAGAATTTGTGATAACATGAATGGACCTAGAGGGGATCATAGCAGAAATAAGTCAGAAAAAAAAGACAGAAACCATATGGTCTCACCAATAGACGGGATATAGGAATGACAAACAAAAGGCCAAGAGAAAACTCAAAAATAAGCTGACACCAGAACTGGGGTAAGCAGTGGGGTTGGGGTGGAGGAGAAATCAGGGAAGGGAGGTGCACAAGAAGATCAAGATGAAAGTTCACGGGTGATAAGGTGTCAGGAAAATCCCGGGAAATGCAATGATATAATACACACACACATACACACATATGTATGTGCACATAAATATGTAAACAGCAAAATACTTAAAAAAAAAAAAAGCACAAGACAGGCACATGAAAGGCATTCTGTCAGCTGGGTGGTATCAACTCCTACTGAAAGCAAATCTCTCTCCCAGAAGCACCAGGACTGAGAGCTGAGAGAGGTACAGCAGTTTTCAGAGACTGTGTTTTACAATGTGGTGGTAAATATGTGTCCATCAGACTCTGCTTTAGGGATGGTCACTGCCGTCATCAAGAATACATAGCAAGGAGAGATTTGCTGGCATGTAATCAATCACTCACTGCCCCTGCAAGGACTTCAGCCATTTCTTTTCCATTTCTGGTTCGGTTCCATCAGGACCCGAGATTGTCATTAGCATAATACCTGTATTAGATAGTTTTTCACTGGGGAGGAAAGTGGCTTGTTGTTTTTTTCTTTTTTTCTTTTTTGAGACTAGGTCTCACTATGTTGGCTGGAGTAGTCCCGATCCCATGGACTCAAGCAATCCCCAGCCTCAGCCTCCCAGGTAGCTAGGATTACAAGCACCCACTACCGCGCCCATATAATTTTTTGAGACCAGGTCTTGCTATGTTGCCTGGGATAGTCTGGAACCCATGAATTTAAGCAACCCATGAACTCTGGAACCATGAACTCAACCCTGGCCTCTTTGCCTCCCAGCGCTTGGATTACAGATATGCGCCACCTGATCTGGCTCCGGAAAAGTGGCTTGCTAATAAACCTACTTAGAAAAGAGTTCTTTCTAAAAAGAAATACTGGATGGTCTCATTTATATGTGGGGTATAGGGAAAACAAGCAAAAGGATAAGAAAAAATTAGAACTAACAAATTGACAGCAGAACTGAAGCATACAACAAGGAAGGAGGAGGGAGGAGGATGAAATCAGGGGAAGGATGAGCTCAAGAGATCAAGATGATGGTTAATGGGTCACATGATGGTGGGAGAACCTTGGGGTATACAATGATGTAAATATATATATATATATATATGTAATCAATAAAAAAAAGAAAAAAGTTAAAAAGAGAAATGAGGTCTTCCTCATAAATTCATGATATCAAAAATATGCATAGTGGCTGAAATAGTTTACGTTCCATGCCCACCTTCACACAAAAGGAAAAAGAAAATGCCAAGTTTCATACCCTTTGCTGTTCTGGGTGGTGACTCACTTGATCCCATATCCAGGTTTAATGTCAAAGGATTTGATTTGTTCAAAGTCTTAAGGTGACCCTCATCCTGCTTCCAGATTGGGGAGGGGAGGCTTAGGAAGAACTTTGATGCAAGGCCTGATTAGTGCCCCAGAGAGGACAGAGACCTGGCTGGCCTTCAGCACAGGTTACATTTGTGTCTCCTTGGTAGATGCTGTGCAGAATTGGATGTGAAACATGTGCAGTGAACTTCAGCAGCTAGTGGTTAGCCCTGGATACTCATAATGTTTGGGGCCTACCTGCATTTTCAGCTTGGGGGCATCCTACTGGTTGTGCATAATTAAATTTGTAAAGGTCAATTTGTGGCTGCTGCTGATAATAAAGCACTTTATTTCCCTGATTCTAATTTTCAGAACAAGTCTATGAGGTGGATGCTATTATTAGTCCATTTTTTTAAAACAAGGAAAATGGGAGCCCAGAGATCTTACTGTAGCACCCAAGTTCACACAGCTACTTAGTTCAACAGGATTTGAACTCAGGACTCACTGAAACCAGAGCCTTTGCGCTCAGTTGCTGCACAGCCCTTCATGATCACATATTGGAAGGTTTGCACCTGAATAACTTCTCCCCTCAAACAGGGTCATCTGTATAGTATGGTGCCTCTGTCTCAGATTCTGGCAACTACTGCTTCTGGATCTCTTCTCACCATTTCTTTTCTCCTGTTTTCCTCCTTTCTCCTCTGTATAGACGCTCAGGACCTCAGGGTCTCCGCTGGGAGAATATGCAGTTATACAGGTTATTCTCCAACCTTGCTTGAACACAGCCACATTGTTGACCCATGCCAGATTTGGAGGCTCTGGCCCCTTGGGAGGCGTTCTTCTGACTGACCTTCACTCTGCCTTCTCTTCACTTCACCCCCTGGTCCTGCTTCTGCCCTGGTCACTCAGAAAGAACCCAGCCGCTGTGGCAGGCAGCCTGCCAAGTATGTTCATCTGTCCATCAGTGGGGCTAGCAGGAAGGAGCCAGGGATGTCAGATTGTGGCTTCTAGCCAGTCAGCGCAGGTCTTCAGAGCCAAAGAGGAAGCTGCTAAAGCCTTCTCCACTTTTATTAATTATGATTGAAGTATAACATATAACTATTCACACAGCTATTATTTTTAGTTATCTTTTAAATAAAATACCATTTATATCCATAAAATTCACCTTTTTAAAATGCACAAATCAATTATTTAGTAATATTCATAGAGTAATACAACCATTCATAATTCCAGAATGATTTTCATTACCCCCCCAAAGAAACCCCAGACCCATTAGTGATCACTCCCATTCCCTCTCCTCCCATCCTGGCACTCTCCATATGCTTTTGTCTCTATGGATTTGCCTATTGTGGGTATTTTATTATTTATTTATTTTTGATTGCATGTATATATATGTGTGTATATATGTACACACACACATATATTACATCGTTGTTTATCCCAATATTCTCCCATCACCTTATCACTGTGCACCTTCTACATCTCTTGTGCCCTCCCCCTCCCTGATTTTACTCTCCTCCCTCTCCCTTGGTCTATACTTCCGTTTTGTTGGCAGTTTTAAATTTTTCTTGTCTGTTTGTTCTCTCTAAATCCCGCATATAAGTGAGACCATCCCATACTCTCTTTTTCTTTTTGGCTAATTGTGGGCATTTCATTTAAGTGGGATCATAGCACATGTGATTTTTTGTGACTGCACTTTTGCACGAACCTTTCCAGGTTCATCCTTGTATCAGAATTTCATTCCTTTTCATGGTGCTACCCCAGACACTGAAGGTTAGGCATCTGCTCCTTCACTCTTCATACCATGGTGTCCCTGAAAGACTGAACAGCTGCAGGTACTACCCAAGGACTCTTCCTCCAGTTCATTCCCTGTTACTGCTGGCACCTCACCTCTCTGGGGCCCGTCTCCTGGTCAGTGCAGAGAGGAGAGAGGTCCCTTTCCTGCCTGGGTTACTGGGTGGTTATCAGGACCAAAACAGAAGAGACAACAGGGAGGGGCTTGGTCCTTCCATGGTGTGATGGACCATGATTTGCTTTGGGCCTCGGTCATTTAAACCCACTCATCCTCTGCTCACGGCTGCCTGTGAGCGCCTCGGTATACTTTCACCTCGGCCACCATGTAAAGCCACTACCATTACATTTCATTATTTACTGCATCATTTGATCTGGCCTCCATCACTCGCTAACTCCAAAAAATGTTCCTTAGGTCTCCTTCCTAATACTTTTGTCTGCTGCTCAGACCCTCCTGAACTTTTAGCATTTTCAGTAATCTCCTCATCAGGTCTGTTTCAACTCACTTAAGGTTTGAGTGAGGTTTCCAGATCAGAACAACTTACAGCAAGTGCAGGGTCTGCTGCACACCCACTCACTACTCCTTGGTTTACTTCTAATGTTTCTTCCAACAGGTGCCTCCTAAGGTAGGGTCATTTTTTCAGTCTTCAGCAAAGATTTAAAGACTTGAGGCAACTTCTTTAAAGCATTTGCATATGTATTGCAGCCTTCCAGGCTCTATGTCAAGCTCAGCCTTTATTGTTCTAATGACTTTGTAATCATAAAAGTTTAAGAAAAAGATACTTGAGAAGTTAAAGACACAACCTAATGTCCATCAGTGGATGAATCGGTAAACAAATAATGTGGCATAAACATAAAATGGAATATTATTCAGCCTTTAAAAGGCAGGAAGTTCTGACATACATTAATGACATAGGTGAAACATGAAGACATTTTGCTAAGTGAAATCAGCCAGTCACAAAAGGATGGATGCTGTCTGACTCCCTTTATGTGAAGTACCTAAAATAGTCAAGTTCATAGAGAAAGAGGTTATCATATATATATATATATATATATATATATATATATATATATATATATATATATATACCACTAGAACACCATTCTAGATAATATATATCCCACAAATTGTTTATTCATTTAACTCATTAATGAATACCTACCTATATGGTTTCTTTCTTTATTATAAATAAAGCTGTGTACACACAAAGTTAAAGACAACCTTGTGAATGTGTGATATAGTAAGGGGGAAGGTAAGTCACTCAACACCTTTAGGCTCTTCCCACCTACTTCCTGTGCTGCCAGGTCATGCACGTGGACAGCCTATCCAGTACCCCCCCGCCCCCCAAGAGCATAAGCGCAGTGATGAAGGGTAGGTGTGGGCGCTTGTTAAGCTGGCTCCATGTCATCTATTTCTTACTGGTGGAGAAGTGTTTTGCATCAGTGAATGGTCACAGAGCTAGGAAACTCCATAGGCAGTTTAAACAAGTGTGGATGATTAGCCCCAATGTTGGTGGGCAATTGATTGATCTGAAAAAGTGGCAGAAAAATCTCCTTCTGGCCTGTTGGTTTGGTTCCTTAGTACTGATGACCTCAGCTGAAGCCATGAGAAAGCAGGCCCAGGCACCCAGAAGGGAAAATCCCATGATTCCTTTCGCAGGGATGGAATATGAATACATGCATGCAGATAAAATGCCTCGATGAACAACAAGAAGACTTATTTTTTCTTAATAAAATAATGGTATATACTATTATATATTACAGAGAGGCATATATACATATATGTATAATTGCTATATATATAGAAAAAGTCTTGGATAATATTCACCAAAATGCAAATTGTGAATAGTTCTGTGGGGTGGAATTATGAACAATTTTGTTCCCCTCCCCACTTTTTTTTTTTTGCCTCTTTATGTCTCATTTGTATAGCACAAAAGCACAAAGTTGTTTTCTAGTGTGTATCTCTTTCCTTCTTACCACAGCAGAGGGCTGAATTAAGGAGGCATGGGGGTTTGTGCTAGGGTGATCTTTAAATTTCTCTTCATGTGCTTTGTCATGTGCTTATATACCTTATCATGTGCTTACATACTTATCATGTGCTTACATACTGAGGAGAGATTGGTGACCTTGGAAAATCAGTCATTTTCTCTGGGATCCTGCTCCTTCACCCTAGGAAAATAGGCCCAAGAACCTGATAAAACCTACATTTTAATGTTAAGCCAAGAAGCATGGAATGATACGGTGTCATCAAAAAATGCAAGTAATGTCACTCTTCACTAATGCCACCACCCAAATTACCACAAGGAGTAGGGGTGAGGGAACTATTTTCTATTTCCTCCCCATTCCAACCGACCCTAGTGAGTTCCAAGAGGAGGGCTGTCACTCACCTGCACCGCCTACCATTACCTTGCCTTCACCTGGAAATCTTTAATGATGTCAACGTCCTACATAGTCACCACTAGGGAGCGCACGTTCATCGTGTCACAGTCTGGGCCCCATCAAACAAAAATTACGTGAATACAAATCTACTAAGGAAACCTTCAGGTGGAGGGAAACCCGAGGCCATGGCTTCACGGTTCACCTTCCTCTTGGTCTCCTCTCCCTCCCCGCATCTCCTCCTCCCTATCATAACTGACCTCAGTGCCCCTAGGGATTCCCCTGTGACTTCAGATGCATGTTACCTGGGAGAGACAGGAATTCTGTCTCAGTGGCTGCACTCATGCTTTCCCAAAGGCCAGCATGAGTCCCATGCACCATGGGGCTTCAGAGTATTGACCACCCCCTCCAGTTTGTCACAGCCTCTGCATCTCTCTGTACCCCAGCTTCTTCATCTCTACAGTAGGACTACCAGTCCTGCCTACTTACTACGATCTTCTCAGTTGTGACAGTTGAGACATGTAATGCGTGCAAAGTGGTTCTAAAAATGATTCTAATACCAAATAGCAGGGTCAGTATTTTAAGTGACTGCATGTGCGTTTTCTCGATGGAAAGGTAGTAGAGGCCTGGGGCTCCTAGTTGAATGAAGTGGGATTAGGAATTTGAGGCATTTCTGCATAGTCCATGAAAAATAATGACATGTCTGGGGGGGAGGGGTCATCATACAGAGTTCTCATGATTTTATTTTAAATTACTCAGATGCATTTGAAAATTTTGGTGCAATTTATACTCACCCATTATAGGAAAATAGGCCCAAGAACCTGATAAAGCCTGCATTTTAATGTTAAGCCAAGGAGCATGGAATGATATGGTGTCTTCAAAAAATGCAAGTAATGTCATTCTTCACTACTGCCATCACTCAAATAGGGGGGGCAGGTCTGTGGCAGAAAGTAAAGGGGGAAATGCCACATTCCACCTTGTTTACTTAAGGGCTGTTTGTTTATTTTATGATACGAGGCCCTGTATTCCTTTCTTACTTATTAAACGGGGTGGTTTTCAGTTGGTATGGGTATTTGGTGTGACTGCCCTCTCAGGTCCAAAGCAGCACCAGCGGTATGAACACAAATACCACACAAAATAACACCCTCATGTGAAAACATGTTTTGTAACTGCCTCACTGGCCATTTACAAAACATGCTGACATCCATGATCTCGTTTTATCATGGTACAGTCTTGTGAAGCAGGCAGTCTTTTACTCATTTACAGCTGAGAAACGAAATGCTCTCACCTCATCGTTGGCCAAGATGCATCTTTCTCCCTTCTTACTTTTGCGAGTTGCCCTTGGTTCCCTTCGTTGTAGTGTTTCTGACGCTCATTCTAGTCCCATAGTGAGATAGCTTCATAATCTGTTCACTTACAGAGAAGCATCTTGACTAAAATTCCCAAGTTGTAGGTCTAGTTAGAATGGAGACCGGCAGCCCAACCCTGGCCAGGTAGGCACTCATGCTGCTGTTCTTTTGCCCCTGAGGTTATTATGACAAATTCCCCAAAGCAAAGTATCTCAGATATGTATGTTTTAATAGCATCTTCATCTTGGTTAGTCTGCTTGGCGGGCAGATGCCACATGAGCTATTTATTGTGTTGATCTCCTTTCGCGAAAAGCTGAAATGTCAGGTATTTTTTCAAGAGTTGCGGGTAGCTATTCCCAGCAGAGTTAACCTCCTCATTTGAGGGTAGATGTTCCTTGCTGATAAATGTGTGACTTTTAATGATCAGGCAAGTAAATGTCAAGATTCATTTGGATATTTATTGCCTAGTGGTGGTCTTACATGGCCACAAGAAAATGAAAATGTGTTTGAATTTCATGAGCGTCACCTTTTACATCAGGACTCAGTCTCTCAGACGGTACTGTAAATCAAGGCATTCCAGAGTCTGCTAAATAATTTACATAGCTGGTGGAAGATGAACGTGAAGAGCTTCTTGATCAACATTTGCTAAGTATTTCAGGATGTTGGCATCAGAGCATTTAACCCAGAGCAGGACCCTTTGCAATTGTATGTATAACACATCCATGAAACCAGCCCAAACAAATGACTGATTAAAAATAGGAAATTAAAATATTATAAATTAAAAAAAGGTATTAAGGTTAGTCTCTTCCTTCCCTAGAGGGACCACTGTTACTTGTTTCTCATATCTCTCTCCAGAGCCTTTTATTTACTTACAAATGCATACATATACATGATATATTATCTACTCTCCTGCAGTATATACATATATAAATACTGCACACATTGCTGCAACTTTTGTTTTCTTTATTTTTATTTTTAAGAGACTAGATCTCATTATGTTGCCCAGGGTTGTTTCGAACCCACACTCGATCCCCATCTCAGCCTCCCAGGTAGCTGTTATTACAGGAACGTACCACCATGCCCAGCTGTTTTAATAATATATTTTGGAGGATAGTCTTTATTACAAAAGATAGCTCTTCTTCTTCTTCTTTTTTTTTTTTTTTTTTTTTTTTTTTTTTTTTTTGCAGAGGCAAGACATAGTCCTTTATTAGAAAATATATCAAAATCCCAGCCCCCTGAGCCAAGTCCAGCACCACTCCAGCACTGTCTGAGTACCCAGTGAGGCGCTTCCTTCACCAAACACACTTCCTAGGAACCATAAATAGAATAAATATTCACAGAGGTCCCGGGAGAAGTCAGATTTCTCTTCTCTCATGGAAGAGGAAGGGTTTTGGGATCCAGCTCTGCTCCTACCCCAGGGGCAGGGGATTCCCAGGGGTCATCACATAAAATCATGACATCAAGGATTCACAGTCATAACCCTTGGGTGACCCTAGAAAGAGGGACCCCAGCTCTAGAGGAGCCCAGCTCCAGTCCAGCAGTGAGGAGAGACCCCTGCCCCCAGCACAGCAC
This sequence comes from Uropsilus gracilis, assembly GCA_004024945.1. NCBI lineage: Eukaryota > Metazoa > Chordata > Mammalia > Eulipotyphla > Talpidae > Uropsilus > Uropsilus gracilis. The sequence continues at coordinate 26,828 of PVHY01017187.1, forward strand.
CTCTCTAAGAGCAGTGAGGAGCTGAGGGTGAGGAGAGAACAGCTCCTCTGATTCAGTTTCATGATTACAGTGGGCAGGAAGAAGTCAATGTGAGCCATGGGGGGCTGTGTGGTTGGCAACAGACCTGGCAATGGGCTGGCACTGCAGCATCTCTTGACAGAAGGCCTGGGAGGAACCAGGTGGGTAATGGGGCCCAGAAGGAGTCCGAGGACCCCGAGGATCAGTTCCAATGTCTGCTGTGATGTTAGTATAGAGTGGGCCCAGTTCCGAGCCAGCAGGCGGTAGGTCAGTGAGTTCGTTCCATCTTGAGTCCAGGAATTCTGTGGGGGTTTTCCTCATTGCCCTTATCTCCTCAGTGCTTCACCATTTTGTAGTGGCCTACAGATGTTGGGGGGGCAAGAGATCTTCATCCCAACCAGGCGTACCCTAGTAGCAATGTCGTCATCCTCTCCGCCCCAGCCCCAGTATTCATTGGGAAAGCCGTTCATCTTCAGGTACTGGTCAGGAGTGAGCGAGACCCCTCCAAAGTACTGGGAGTACGGGAGGCTGTATCCAAACTTGTTCACAGCAACAGCAACATGCCGGGGTCACACACGTAGAGATTGTGGTCACACACATAGAGATTGTGGTCATTCCCTGGCAAAAGGTCCACATTGTGCAAAAACAGGCAGTCCCACTCTTCATCACGTAGGGCCTCCCTCACCCCCACATTCAACAGCTTTGCCCTGTTAAAGGTTCCATTTCCAGCCTAAAAGAGGAGAGCATTCTGGACAGTAGGGCAGGCCTTGAAGAGTTGGAGGGGCCCCTGGCAGGTGACTGAGGTTACTATATACATCATGGGGATGAGAGTAGTCAAATGTTGGTCCCTGCTCTTGCCCAAATAGGCGCTGAGGCTTCGGAAGCCCCCCAGTGACAAATACAGCATGACAGCCAGCTGGGAGCCCACAAGCAGGGCCAGCGTGTAGGGTCGCTCCAGAAGCCTCCGCAACATCCTGGGGTGAAGTCTTAGATTCAATATGTCTTCTTTCGGATCATGGGGTTGCAGGAGGTCCCCAAGGGACACAGATGTGAGGCATTATCTGGGCTTCTGCTTCCCGTTGTCACCCGACAGCCGGGCAGGCTTGCTGCCGCCATCTTGGAAGTGGGTGCCGTGCAGGGCGGGTGAAAGCTAGCTTCTTAATTCTTTTTCCTCACTACATAATATTCTTCTGCACATAGATAACGATTTTTTAAAAATTTACTATTAGTGTCATACATCATCTTTCCTCTTTGTATGGTTGTTGGTCCCCTTGGGGGTGCCCCACCCCACCTCCCTCTGGTCACTCCCTCTCCTTTCTCTTTACTATTTGTTGGTTCATGTTTAGCCCCTAAGTCTTTTTTTTTTTTCCTGGAGCAATCTCCTTTTCCTGGGTGAGGTTCAGTGTTCCAGGGGTGTGATAGACCATGCTTCTAATATTTCCAGTCTTAACTTGCATCAGGCAGTCCATCCAGGTTCGTTTGGAATCTGATAGTACCAGATCCTCCGTTCTGTGTGTCTCTTCCATACTGTCATTGGTTGAAAAACTTCCCTGGGGGGGAGATATGTCGATTGAAGGTTGGTCTGGTTGTTCTCCTTATTCATGGACAGCTGCTTAGCTGTCAGACCACTGCCTTATTTCTGTGGCCCTCCTCCCTCTGTGCAAAGGAAGGTGCACCATGATTTTGTTGGTGAGATAACACAATTATTTAACTATATCCATTAATTGATGACTGTATATGTTGCTTCCATTTACCAAGTGTATTGCAACCATGATTTTCATACATGTGTGAGTGTTTCTGTGGAATTCTCATGTCAAATGTAATTTGTATTAAATTGTGATAGACTTTGCCAAGCCCTTTAAAGAGACTATATCAATTTGTATCCTACCAGTACAGAGTTGTTAGATTTGGGGATCATTGCCAGTCCCATTGATGGGACATGTTGTGGGCTTCATCTTCATTTCTCTTATCAGTTAAGCTGAGTATATTTTCACATGGTTGGAAGTTTTGCATTCTCATTCCTTCTTGGTTGTGCTGCATTGTGCTGTTGCTTATTAATCTTTTCCTTATGATTTATCTGAATTCTTTATCTATTAAGGAAATTCATTTTTGCTTGGTGATAACATTGAATGTATTTTTCCAGGTGGGTTTACCTTTAAACTTTGTTTTGTTATGCAGAATATTTCTTAAATATAGGTGAATTTGCTGGGCATGGTGGCTTGTGCCTGTAAGCTTCAGCCTATGAAGCGGCCAGGGCTAGGGATCGTGGTTCGAGTCCTGCCTGGGGCTCGTAGTGAGACCTAGTTCCAAAAAAAAAAATAGCTGGGCATGGTGGCGCATGCCTGTAATCCCAGCTACCTGGGAAACTGAGGCTGGGGATTGCTTGAGTCTGTGGTACCCCGGGCAACGAGAGCCTGCGGTTCCATGGGCAAAAACAGTGAGACCTAGTCTCAAAAAAAAAAGGATATAGATGAATTTCTCCATTTTTATGACTTCTGATTTTGGTATTCTTAAGAAGATCTCTACTCTCATACTCCCTTTTATTTTATGTATGTATGTATGTATGTATGTACGTATGTATGTATGTATGTATTTTATTTATTTATTTTTTTGAGACTAGGTCTCGCTATTTTTGCCCATGGAACCGCAGGCTCTCGTTGCCTGGGGTTCCACAGACTCAAGCAATCCCCAGCCTCAGCTTCCCAGGTAGCTGGGATTACAGGTGCGCGCCACCATGCCCAGCTATCTATTTGGAATTAGGTCTTGCTATGGGCCCCAGGCGGTACTCGAACCGCGATCCCTAGCCCTGGCCACTTCATAGGTTGAAGCTTACAGGCATGAGCCACCATGCCTGGCCTTGTATGTATTATATTTTGAGACTAGGTCTTGCTATATTGCCCGGGGTAGTCCCCATTATGTGGACCCAAGTGATCCCCAGCCTCAGCCTCTCCAGGTAGCTGGGATTACAGGCGTCCACCACTGCACCTGGCTGTTTTATCGAGAAACAGGTCTTGCTATGTTGCCTGGGGTATTCTCGAACTCACGAACTCAAGCGATTCCTGTTCTCTTACCTCTCAGTACTTGGATTATAGACACATGCCACTGCATCCGGCTCTTTTTTTTTTCATACTTCCTTTTAGTATTTCTTTAATTTCTTTCTCACACATAAATCTTTGCTCCACTTGAAATTCATTTCAGTATAAAATGTGAAATATGGATCCAGCTTTTTCCCCCAAGATGGTTATCAAGTTGTCATAGCAACATTTATTAAATAATTTACCTTCCCCCTCCAATCCCCCGATTTAGGTAAGAGTATAAATTCTTATATGTATGTACATCTATCTCTGAATGTTCTGTTTCATCTGTAAGAATGGTCAAGCATGATATGTAAAAAAAAAACAAACAAGTTTTCTAAACCTCCCTCCAATGTGAGGAATCGCCATACAGAGCTCTGGGTTGTCCAAAGTCTCCCAGCTCAATACAGGAATTCCAATATACATTCTTTTTTTTTGAGACTAGGTCTTGCTATTTTGCCTGGGGAACCACAAGCTAACGTTGCCCGGGGTACCATGGACTCAAGCGATCCCCACTCTTAGCCTCCCAGGTAGCTGGGATTACAGGCTCATGCCACCACGCCCAACTATGTTTTTGAGACTAGGTTACGCTATGTTGCCTCAGGCAGGTCTCAAACCCACGGACTCAAGCTAGTCTTAGTCTCAGCTGCTGCGCTCTAGGCTGCGTTTAAAGGCATACGCCCCGTACCCAGCTCAATATACATTTTTTGCATAAATATTTCAAGGGAAAAAATAATTTATTAACAAGGCATGGATCTGGGAGTCAGACCTGCATTTCAATCCCAACCCTAACTTGGCTATGTGCCGTAGGTGAGTTTCTCACCTTTACTCTCAAGTTTTACATTTTTAAAACAGAAACAAATATAGAATCTCCCTCATTGTTTGAGTTGAGGAGTAAATGGATGTAAAGTGCTTAGAATACTGCCTGGCACCTAGTAAATTACTGTTGATGTTTTTATTTACCACTGGGGTGACGGGCTTATCCACTCTTGCCCTTGTTATTCTTGCCCTTGTTATTCTTGAAGGACCCACATCATGAGAAATCCCTCCATCCTGAGCAAACCGACATGTTTGTTCACTCTGAAATCAATTATCATATGCAAATTTGTGGGGGTCTTTCTTTTTAAAAACCATACTGCTCACCACCTACATTGATTAGTTCAACTTTGTATAGAAATATCACAAAATGCAATATTCTCCCCATAAACATGAAATCTATTCTCTTATTCCAATTGAGTGCCCCTCCCTGAGGCTGGCAGACATTCTTTGGCCATCAGAGCCTAATCTAGGATTTCCTCTGGTTTCCACCTGAGCCAAGATCAAAGAGCACCCCCTCCCACCAAGAGGAGGAAGGTGCAGGGAGAGGAGTGGGGGTTGGGGGGCGGTCAAAATATGGCTGTGGGAGAAACACAAGGAAGGAAGACTTGAAGACCTTGAGACTTGGAAGCACTTTGGTTCTAGAATAAAGAACACAGAGCAATCTCCCCAGGACTGACTAGATAACATGTAAAAGAGTTCTCTCCCTCATTCACCAATCATTCTAACTTTCTACTAGTGCTGTCACAGAGTAGAGGATGCACATCACTGGGGAGGGAATGCAACATGTACTTTTCAAATCCTACCCACTGAAGCTGTGTTTACTCTGTGGAGTGTGCAGCGATCTGAAGCTGCAGTTACAAAACTGCTATGCCCTGACTGATTGGGTGGGAGAGGAGAGGGGGTTATTTGTGCTGGAGAAGTGAAGGCTTGGGCTTAATTAGATTTAAAATGGTACAAGGAAGAAAGATCTGAACTGAATGTCAGGGAATGAAATTCTCATCCCGTCCCTTTCATGCACTAACACAGACCCCCTTCCCCCCAACTGCCCACTTTTCCCTGAATCACCCTGCTAATGCCAGAGGTGCAAATCATTCACAGACCCATGTGGATGTGCTACCTTGAAGCTGGCAATTCAGGGCCCCATGTCTTCCCTGGCCCTCTAGTTCTTCCTTTGTGACACGGAAGACTAGATCTGATGCTAGTCTGTATCATTCAGTAGACATTCTTTATGGTTCAGTTCTGGTCACTCAACTGGGTCACTGCCACACAGTGCTCACTGAGGAAGTGGAAAA
>PVHY01017188.1:0-32022 GCA_004024945.1 Uropsilus gracilis
AAAAAAAAAAAAAAAAAAAAAAAAAAAAAAAAAAAAAATTAAGAATACATTTAATATACTGAAATATACTACACTGAACAAAAGCTTAGCGGGTAAATTTCATGCTAGGTATATTTTGCACAATAAAATTTTGAAAAAAACTTGAAAAAGAGATTAAATTAACGTATTTTGGAATTTTAAACGCATCTATTTTGGAATCTATAAAGCAAAACAAGTATCAAAGGCAGAGATAAGTAAAAAGAAATTTTGTTGCTATAAGTGTCTTACAATATGCATGAAATAATAGTAATAGAAGCCAGATTATGATAATTTAAGATTATATCAAAAAAACAGTAATCAACAAAAATGGGAGAGGGGAATAAAAAAAGTAGAAGGTAAGAAAGGAGGAGGAAAGGATTGTACTTATTAAGTCAAAACAAAGGAGATAAACTGAAGTCATAGAAAACATTTAGCAAGTCCCAAGGCAGAAAAATAAAAAAGGCAACAAAGATAAGAAAAATGCAAAGTAACTAGCAGAAGGTTAGTTAGCAATCAGATCTGTAAACATATTAAAGATAAGATAAATGATCCTGAGAGTCCAGGAAAGTTTAAAAAAATTTCAAACTGGATAAAAAAGTAAGGTTCTATACTATATCTATAAAAATCCACTTGAAATATAAAACACAAATAGAAGATACACACTGATCAAAAGAAAGCTACTATTAAAAGCAGGCAAATTAGATGAATTTAGAAGAAAATACAACAAAGAATCTCTAGTTTTTCTAAATGATTTCACATAATTATTATTTCTTCCTCAAATTTTTGGTAGAATTCACCAGTGAAGTGATCTGTGCCAGAAATTTTCTTTATGGGAAGGTTTTTAACTAAAAATTCTCTTATTTCTTCTGGAATGAATCTTTATAATCTTTTTAAGGAAAATTTCCCGTTTCCTCTACAAAGTCAAATTAGTATAAAGTTATTTAAAATGCTCACTTACTCATTTTAATGTCTAAAGGACCTGCAGTGATGTTCTCTCTCACTTCTGACATTATTTGTCAATTCTTTTTTGTCAGTTTCTCTTATTTGATGTTTGGCTACAAGGCTTATTTTTTAATTTATCATGTCAAAGATTAGTTTTTGATTTCATTAATTTTTCTCCTTTATTTTCATCTGATTTCTGTTTCCTCTTCCTTGTTAACTTCAGATCTACTCTGCTTTTTCTAGCTTGTTAAAAGTAGAAGCTTAGGTCACTGAGCCCATTCTCTTAAGCAAGTAAATATTTAGATATTTGGTGTTTATGAATTTCATCCAAACAGTGCTTTTCAGCTACTTCCCACAAATTCTAATATAGTCTAATTTTATTTTTATTCAGTTCAAAATGCTAATTTCTCCCCTGACTTGTGCATAATTTTAGAATCATTGGTAACTAATAGTATTACTTTTAATAGTACTATTTAGTTTCCAAAATGTAGGGAACTTTGCAGTTATCTTTCAGGAACAGTTTATTTAACTTGGTTTTTACTGTATTTAAAGGACAAACCGCACGGTTCTACTTCTTTCAAATTTGTTAAGACTTGTTACATGGCCTACAATATACTCTTATCTTGGTAAATGTTCACATGAAAATAGTACTACCTTGTTCTGGTTGAGGTTAAGTATCAAATTAACGAAGTCGGTTGTTAGTATTACTGTAATCTTCTATAATATTACTGATTTTTTGAATCTTTATTGGATTAACTGAGTGATGTTGAAATGTCTAGTTCTCACATCTAATTCTTTGTCAGTTTTTGTATGATCCATGTGTTTATAAGTCTTACCGTATCATCAAGACCATCTATATGTAACACCACTGTTTTGGCACGTTTGTTGGTAGTTCCGAGAAAAAACTGAGCTTTCCTTCGACGTGAATTCATTTCATTGAAACTATCACCATCTGCCATATTGGAAGACTGAAGGATGTCATATATTTCAGAGGCCAGCAATTTTGTTTCTCCTGGAGTTGTGGTCCTTGGAAAAGAAATTCATGAAAATTAACAACAGTCTTACCATGTCTAATGATACTGTAATTTTATTCCTCAACTTTGAGATGCCTTTTTTCATCTCTGTGATATTTTTCTCAATTTTTAAGAAACAAAAAAATGAATCCTAGAATAGTCAATAATGTAAAAGCCTCTAGCCAATAATATAAATTATTCTAAGCTCATTTTAAATCCATGATTCACTGAGATTCAAAAAAACCACTATGGTGGTTCAAAAGAACAGTCAAAATCACTAATTAAAGAGGGCGTCAACCAAAACACCCAGGATGTTATGTTGCTGAATTAACATAAACACCCAATTTTCAGTTTGAAAAAGTACCGTCAATAAAATATATGAAAATCTAAAAGAAGGAAATAAATTAGGAGAGGATGACTCATTTAGAGTTATTCAAAGAAAGAGGCTTCTCAGTAAATTAAAATTGATTCTGCTTCTTACTTTCTATACATCCTTTAGAAAGCATATATCATTAAACAACAGTTCAAAAGGAAGTTTTCATTCTTAAGTTTTAAATCTTACTACATTACCTCACATAAAGATCTAGTGCAATGCTATCCAACAGAACTTACTGTGGACAGAAATGCTTGCACTATTAGCCGCACGTAGCTACTGAGTACCTTAACACTTCACCTTTGATTAAATTCAAGAGTAACATGGCAAGCATTCATCTTAATGGATAGCGGAGATCTTAATGGTGCTTATTAACTGAACAAATTACAAGTTTAGTTAAGCATAAGAAAATAATCCTCATTTCACATATTAAATCAAATCTAATATACTCAAGGGCCTTGAATTATATTTTCATTCAGTTCTACCACCATCAGCTTATCTTCTCTTTTTATAAATGCTTTTTCTTAATCTGAAGAACTTCACCTAGAATTTCACCTGCATGCTTTCAAATTCTTATTCTTCTTTTGAAGACTCAACATTGAAAGACAACACTGAAGACTCCTTCCTAGTGACAATCCATTTTCCCTCTCTTCTTTCAAAGCACATGCTTGTACTTTTTTTTACTGATTTCAATTTCCTATTTCTTCTTTTTCAAGAAGGGGGATTTCTCTGAGTCTTCCACAAATCCTAACAAATATTTTTTTCAATCTATTTGTTAACAGAATTAATAGAAATACTGTAGTTTCAGATTATATGGTTTAGATAGACAAAGCTTCAACTCCAGGGGTGCTAAGCTGGTAATTTTCCCAAGCACTGAATTTACTTTACCAGGTACTTTTCCAGGCCACTGTTGACCACAGAGATAAAATTACATCAAATGATTTTGGCTTTGTACTGCAGGAAAACTATTTTTAAGATGTCTCAGCACTTTCATAAGAGTTGTTCAATTTACTGAAAAGGTCATTGTATTTCTGAGTATTTTAAATACTAGACAAACACAAGGTGTAGAGGATGAGGATAAACTGGCTATAGCCACTCATAAACTTAGAAGTCAAAAAAACAAAGTCTTTGTTATCCCTTGTTTCCATCAATATTGTTAGGTGTTTGCAGCAAATAAAAACAGAATGAATCAATAAAAAACATAATACAAGATAAAACTCATAACTTTGTAAATTTTAAACACATAAATACTTCCTCAAAGCTTTGTTTCCTAATGAAACAACAGCAACATAAAATAATAAAAGACTAAGAATTATCTCCCTATTCTGCAGAAACAAAATAGGGCTATTAACACTTTTAAAAGATTCTTAAGAATCTGAAGGAGTTAAATATGATGTTAAGGGAAAAATGCAAATAAAAAAATTTTCCCAATCAGTTCTTAGTGAGTTTATGCTCCCCCACTCATCATATACATTAAATCAATCTTAAAGAACACAGAGGGCTTAAACTTTTTTCTTTCATTATTTAGAATTAGAAGGGGTAGAAGAATTTCCACGTAGTAATTTTATCCAATCTTTAGAAAAACTCCAAGAAAAAGAAAATTGCTTGTCATAGTCACTACCATTTAAAAAAAAATTAGCAACGATAAAAAGACACCACTCTTTGACTCAGTAATTCTTCCACTGTAACTTAAGAAAATAACCAACAAAATAAAAACAATCCAAAATACTGGAATAACCTTTTAAGCCAGTAAGCAAAGAAGTTTTAGGAAGTGCCATCTAAAGCCCGGCATGGAGGTGCATGCTTGTAATCCCAGCGCTGGGAGGCTGAAGCCAGGGATCATTTGAGCTCGCGGGTTTGAGACTACCCCGGGCAGCAGAGTGTTGTGCCATGTGCCTGTAATCCCAGCTACCTAGGGATTGCTTGAGTTCACGGGTAGGGGACTACCCTGGGCAACATAGTGAGACTTAGTCTCCAAAAAAAAGGGTACCATGCAACATTGCTAATGAACACTTCATACATGGCTAGTATGACTGATTTTTAAATTTAATTAACTTAAATTGCCACATGTGTCTAATGATCACCATGAACTAAAGTTTTAGAAAAAGGAAAGACTGTTTTTTGCTGTCAGCCTCCATAGCTAGTCTTCTTTTTCCTGGTTAATTATTGCTCCTAAGTTGCTGACAAATTGTGTACATCTTAAAAGCCTAAAATATGTGCTATCAGGACCTTTGTAGGAAAAAAAAAGACCAAAAAACAAACAAACAAACAAACAAACAAACAAAAAAAACCCACCAAAACCAAAAACTACAAAGTATGTGGGATATACCTCAGTCATTAAGAATGATATTGCAGCAACTGCCCACCTGTGTCTATGCAGGTGTTTCACTTCATCAACCTCTTCCTTTGCAATGCAGCAGAGGCAGCTCTCCTTCCAAGACTGGCCACCTGTGACTATGCAGGCCTTTCTTTTAGCAAACCTGTCCCTTTTAGGGACAGTGCTTTTCAATCTGCTTGTGTCTGTGCAAGCATCCCCTCCCCTTTCCTCTCCTTTCCTTTCCCTATTTATAATAAACCTGCCCCTTTGGAGATATAAAGAATGACATTGCAGGAATAGGGCTAAATGAAAGAGTAGTCTTAATATAGCAATGACATATATAATATAGTAATGACTACTATTGTGTAGTTGGCACAGATGTCTCAAAATGACAAATATCAACGCAAAAACAGCAATATTTTTGAGAATCAAAAGAAAAGATGAACCATAAACCCAGTACAAACAACAAATCCAGTTCAGTTGTCCTACAGTACTAAGTTACAGAAAGTTATGAAAGCACTCAAGTAATATTTGAGAATTCCTGCACAATCTACTAGAGGATGAGCATAAACCAAGAGATGAATGGAAATATTTAGCAAAAAGATTGAAAAAGACTGATGAGAATTTTATATAATTATTTTACACATCAAAGTATAAAACCAAAGTGGGAAAGAGAATGGAAGAAATGTATAAATGTTTTGACAAAATAGAAATAATGCAATCTAAAAAAAGGGCGAAGTTGGTCGTAGTGGTGCACACCTATAATCCCAGTTACCTGGGAGGCTGAGGTTAGGGGTCACTTGGGCCCATGGGTTCCAGACAATCCAGGGCAACAAAACCAGACCTAATTTCAAAAAAAAAATAGCTGGGTCTGGTGGTGCGTGCCTGTAATTCCAGTTACCTGGGAAGCTGAGGCTAGTGATCACTTGAGTCCATGGGTTCAAGACAACCATGGGCAACATAGGGAGACCTAGTCTCAAAAAAAAAAAAAAAAAGGTTCAATGACAATTAAGCTCACAGTAGATGGGAGTCAAAAGATAACATTAGAAACTAACAAGACAGTAAAAGTTTAAACAGGCAATTCAGAGTATTTTTAACATTATAAATCCAAAGGCAATCACTTAGAAAGTGATTGTCAAAGAAATATTAAGTAACCAAAGAAAATTTCAAAACAAAAAACAAACAAACAAACAAAAACAGGCCTGTAAGCGGCAATCTAGGAAGCTGTGGCCAGAACCTGGGATTTTGGTTCAAGTCCTGCTGGGGCAATTTAGGGAGCCCTAGTTCCAAAAAAATAACTAGGTGTGGTGGCATGCGTCTGTAATCCCAGCTACCTGGGAAGTTGAGGCTGGGGATCACTTGAGTCTGTGGTACCCCGGGCAACGTGAGCCTGGGGTTCGACGGGCAAAAATAGTGAGACCTAGTTTCAAAAAAAAAAAAAAAAAAAAAAAAAAAAAAAAAAAAAAAAAAAAAAAAAAAAAAAAAAAAAAAAAAAAAAAAAATAAATAAATAAATAAATAAATAAATAAATAAATAAATAAATAAATAAATAAATAAATAAAACATGTATGGTTACCTACAACACAAAGGAGTTAAGAGGAACTAAATATATCAGTCACATCAAAAAATACAAATAAGTTTAGCTCACCAATTAAAAACAAGATCTAAAACTGGTTCACAAGATACAGCAAATAGTGTTTCAGAAACAAAGAACTCAGCAGATTTAGACCAGATAACAAGAAACTATGAGAACAGTGACTGTACTGGTATCAGAAAACAGAATTCAAGTCCCAGTTAAAGTACTAAACTTGATAAAGGATACTTTTTTTTTTTGATCCTAATAATCATTTTCACAATGAACATACGCTAAAATTTGGAGAATCTAGGTATAGCCGTTTTTACAACTTTTCTCTAAGCTGGGAGGAGGGAGAAATTGGGGAAGGGAGGAACACAGGAAGAAGAGGACAGCTCTTGGGGAAAGGGGTTGAGGGAAAACCCCAGGAAATGTAACAAACACACAAACACACACACACACACACACACATTAACTAAATAAAATGTTATGTATTTTACAACTTTAAAATACATACTTTTAACACACACACACACAATGATTAACTAACTAAATAAAATGTTACGTATTTTACAACTTTAAAATACATACTTTTAACCTGGAAAAAATAATACCTAAGTAGAAATGGCACAATGGACTTTCTTTTTAATATTTAAAAAATTTTATAAGCCACAGACTGTATATTTGTAATAACTTTTAAATGACATTAAAAAACAAATTTACTTTTTGGTCTTTTGGCTAAGATCAAATATGTGAAAAAAAAAGAAAAAAGCATAGAAACATAAAGCACACAGCTGGAAGCAGTGGTGCATGCCTTTAATCCCAGCCTTGGGAGGCTGAGGCTAGGAATCGCTAGAGTTTGTGGGTTCGAGACTACCCCAGGTAACACAGCAAGACCTAGTCTCAAAAAATAGCTGGGTGCGATGGCATACGACTGTAATCCCAGTCTTGGGAGGCTGAGGCTAGGGATCACTTGAGTCTGCAGGTTCGGGTCTACTCCAGGCAACATTAGTGAGACACAGTTGGGGGGAGGGGGGGATAAAAAATCCATACAGCGCACAGTTTCATTCAAACTTTAAGCAAGAAGAATAAACTACCATTTATTATGGGACTGTTTCAAATCTTGAGTTTTAGGAAGTTCTCCAGTAGAAAAGAAATATTTTATTTTTGAGACTAGGAACCGCAGGCTCACATTGCCTCAAGCAATCCTCAGCCTCAGCTTCCCAGGTAGCTAGGACTAACGGCCTGCCCACCATGCCCAGTTTTTTGGAACTGTGTCTGGCTATGTTGCCTCGGGTGGGACTCAAACCGCGATCCCCAGTCCCAGCCATGCTCTATAGGCTCATGCTTACAGGCATACGCCACCATGCCTGGCTTAGAAGTGTTTTAAAGAGTGTTGCTACATTTTATTATAGAGGTTTTTATTTATAATACACTGCATGTTAGTTCTTCACAAGTGCATCTACAAAATTCACATTATATCAGAAGTATTACTCTGAAAAAACAATTCATAAAGTATCTTAAATTGGAATTACATATTCTTCTGAGTTGATATTTTGAAAATTGTTTTCACAAAGGGATCCAGAACTATTAAAAATTCTTTTCACAAAGGAATACAGAACTAAAAAGAGAAAAAGGTTCTAGCCTCTAATAACAAGTTTTTATTTATGGAAGAGACTAAAATTAGAACATAATGTCAGACTCACTGAGTAAGAAAACTTAAAATTCTGTTTACTATTTAAGAACTGAAGTAACACTGATTTTGAAGTCAATGGTTAATCTTTCAAACACTAATTTAACTTCAATAAAGTAAAACCTTCAGTTGAGTAACATGTTAAAATCTCAGCAAAACTCTGTAGCCAAAAACAAAAGGTGAAAATTGTAATGTGCAGAATTTCCCCAGCTTTACAAAATTTTCTTTGCTTTCCAAAGGAAGGATAACCTCCACTTTTCTTACCCACTTTTGCATTCTATTCTCCCCTTTGATTACTGCCAAGTAAAGGGCTTCTCTTCGATCAACAAGGTAGCATCCTTCACAATAGATTTTCCTTGTTCTGTGGATCTTTTTGGGGTATCGGAGCATTCACTCGATACTTCCTAAGGTACAGACTTCCACATTAGCATAGCTAAATCTAACATGTCAGTATTCTTATATAGAAAGTGATCGGAAAGTCACCCTAACTGGCTGGCTGCCACAGGCAGACACATCACAGAAAACAATTAGGATGTACAACACAGGTGGTCCCTGTGCTATATCTTACCAAGGCAATCCATATAAGAAAGGAAAGACAATTTGTTCACAAGCTAGTTAATTTAGAACTGTGGGAATTTAGTCATCTAGTAAAACAAATGTCAAAATGCAAAACGTCTAAAGAATTTAAGTCTACAATGTTAGATGAGCTATATACATCATATATAAAAACTCATCTCACTCTACATGAGAACTTTCTAAGAATTTTTAATAGTGACTCCAAAGAAAGAAACAGATAAATAATACAAATACCAGAGTAATCTAATTTCATAAAAAGAGAAACCACATCTAAGTCATGAGCTAGTTCACAACAGAACACTAAATATGTTGAACCAAAACTAATAGTTCAGTTTTGATTTGTACAAACTAAAACACAGCTTTATTAACATCCTGATGTCATTCAAATATACTAATAAACTTTTAAGGTGGTTAATTCAATAAACAGAGGTTTCTCAAAGTCTTGAAAAGTAAGCTTCAAATCTGGCATCTCTAGCAGTCAAAGAAACCAAAAAATGTATATAAAAATAATCACATCAGATGTCACTTTTGAGAGGGCCATAGGACCAAATTTTAATAGGTAATGAATGTACCATTGAGGAGCAATCATCACCACATTGTTTTAAGACAGTCTTTATTTGAACTAAACTTTATTTGTGCAGCCATGGAGATAGACTATTTGGACGTTCTTTCAGGGAAGAAACTTTGCCCTTCGGTGCAGGATACAGAAAAGTAGCACCATCACCTAACAAGGCCATAAAAATCTACCATACTAACCAATGGATCAATGTGAAATTCAGTCTTCCTGGGGAGGGCCGCAGTCATTGTCTAGGCAGTGGGGGCATGGAACCAGACCACCTCTGCCAGACTCCTCTACAGGGCAATTTCTGCTTATGAACTCCCTGCTGGGTGGCCTGCATATCTGCCAATACAATTTGAGACTCTTCTTGTACCATTCAATTTCCTTTACACTTTGCTTTTCCAGATGTCAGGTACATATTGCAGTCAAAAGACTGTCCCTATCTAACCTTTTATTTTTACATCCCTTTTCCCACTTAAACCTCTTCCACTTATTTGCTTTACACTTTAAAAGGACAAGTTTGAGACGGGCATGGAGCGCGTGCCTGTAAGCGACAGCTTATGGAGTCGTGGCGGGGTCTGGGGATCGTGGTTCGAGTCCCGCTCAGTGCAACACAGCGAGACCTAGTTCCAAAAAATAGCTGGGTGTGGTGACATGCACCTGTAATCCTAGCTACCTGGGAAGCTGAGGCTGGGGGTTGCTTGAGTCCGTGGTACCCCAGGCAATGTGAGCCTGCGGTTCCAAGGGCAAAAATAGTGAGACCTAGCCTCAAAAAAAAAAAAAAAATAAAATAAATAGATAAACAAGCAAATAAATAAAAGAACAGGTTTATTAAAAAAAGAGAGACCTGCACAGTCACAGGCAGGCAGGAAAACTGCCAAACCTTTTCCATTTTTAACACTATCTCAGGATCTCATTCCTAGGTTGTAGGCAAAGATAATAACCTAAACTGACACCCATAGAGATACAAGTAGCTTCCCTATAATTTGTTGCTGTTCTCTCATTAATATATATATATATGCCCACAGAAAAACATAATGATACCATATTTTATAGGGCACATCAATGGAACGGCTATAGCATGCTGTAAATCTTGTAATTTCAGATTTGTAGTATATTTTAATGTAACAGTATTAGTTTTCCATAATTCTCTCATCTTTTTACTCTTAATCATTTAGTTTTACTTATAATAATTGCAAAACTATGCCTGGTAAAAGAATACACACAATCTCAAATTCATCTCACAAATGAAGCATTCCCACAGAAATATTCGCATTCCCACAGAAACATTCGCATTATGATTAAGTCTTTCAGCTTCTAATACGCCAGTTAAAAACAGAATGCAACTTTTCACTTTAAACACTTTAGAATTTACAAAGCATTTCTACACATATCACCCACTGACTCATCATTTTGCAGGTGTTACTACATGAGTACAGGTAAGGAAACCAAACAACAAAGAAATTGTTTCTTGATTTTAAGTTAAAATTATCCAAATTTTTATTAATGATATGACCTCAAACCATAGGTAAAATTAACACATTTGAGAATTGTCAATATTTTCTATTGTTTCTTACTGATAATATGATTAAAAACAAGCAAAAAACCTTCAGACTCTGATCTTGTCATCAAAGATCAAGACATGACTGAATTACCCTATGGGGTCACTGATTCCAAGAAACCAAACAGGTCAAATAAATTCTAGGAGGAAAAGATTAAAACAAAAAATTTACCCCAAAATACTGTATGAAGCCAAAAAGCTTCTGCACAGCAAGAGACAATAACCAAAATAGACACCCAACTGAATGGGAAAAAGTTTTTGTACTCCACTCAACTAATCGGGGTCTGATATCAAAGATCCCTAAGAACTCACACAACAAAAGTGAAGCAAAAAGCCCAGTCAAAAAAAAGGAGTGAAGAGCTTAAAAGAAACTCCTCCATAGAGGAAATACAAATGGCCAATAAGCATATGAAAAAAAATGCTCAACATCACTTACCATCAGGGAAATGCAAATCAAAACCACTATACCACCTCACATGGTAAGAATGCACCTATCAAAAAAAAAAAAAGGGCAACAGCAAGTACTGGCACAGATGTAGAGAATGTAGAGAATAAGAACACTTTTACACTGCTGGTAGCAATGTAATCTGGTTCAGACACTGTGGAAAGCTGTATGGAGGACCCTCAAACTACAAAAAATGGAACTACCATTCAATCCAGCAATCCCACTTCTGGGAATTACCCAAAGGATGTAAAAACACTCATTTAAAAGGACACCCAGCATTAGTGGTTCAGTGGTAGAATTCTCGCCTGCCAAAAGGACACTCATCCCTGGATGTTGCAGCACTATTTACAATATCCAGGATATGGAAACAACCCAAATGCCCCAAAACAGATGAGTGGATCAGAAAGTTGTGGTGTATGTACACAATGAATTCTTATTCATCAATCAAAAAAGACCATTTGACCCATTTGTGATAACTTGGATGGACCTAGAAGGAATGTTAGCATAAATAAGCCAGAAAGATAAAGGGAAATACTGGATGATCTCACCTATATGCAGGATATAGGGCAAACAAACAAAAGGACACGGAAAATTTAAAACTGTTAGCAGAATGAAAGCATAGAATGGGGGGGGGGGGAACAGGGTGGTATGGGCACAAGAGATTAAGATGATGGTTGATGGGTGAGGTAGATAATGACATAAAATATGTATGTGCAATAAATTTGAAAAAAAATCACACATAACACATAATAATTTACACAGAAATCAGTGAATCTAAGACAACCCCACACTGCATCAGAAGCAAATCTAGATGATTCTCTACTGACACAGCTTAACTTACATGGTTTGGGAATTACAGAAGAATTTTCAGGATCACTTGAGCCAAAGAAAGTGCACGATATGTTTTAAAAGTTAAGATACTTGTAATAGTTTTAAAGGCAGCCACATTGTGTATCAGATCAAGATACAAACAAACAACACTAAAATAAAGCCTCAGGAAGCACTGATATTTTATTTTCAATAGTGGAAACATCAAAACACCAATCCTTGTTTTCTAGTCTTCAAGGATATCGGTAAGGTCCACTAAAAAAGTAAAAACCAGACATTCCCACACACAACGTAGTTGAAGGGAATGAAGATAATAACTAATCTTTCTGTATTCTCACCCACAAAAACTGCCATACCCACCTCAGAAAGTAAGAACAAAATGGATATAAAAATCTCTAAAATAAAAGGTACAAATACATAATCCTTTATTTGTTAAAAATCAATAAATGATTTTAAGTCTCTGAGAAATCTCTCTTAAGGACATCAAGGAAAATCTCACGAAAAGTCCTTTTAATTGCTATGATACTGATAAAGATTCTTTTGCATAAGACTGGAAAGAAAAACATAAGAATTCTCTACTATACAGTAGATCTTCAAATAACAATGTCCTCTAAAGTAACATCTAGAAAATTTCAGGAGTATTTTTAAATCAATATTCAAGAATAATCTATAAGGATTCCTTTATATTAAAATTTCAGTTAAATGGCAAATGAATAATCAGTAAACATTTAACAAGACGATCCCATTTTCACCTTTAGGAGACACGATTGCACTTACTTCTGTATAACATTTTGCAAGCTTAACATCATACCCAGCTCTCCTTTCATCTTTTCTCTGTTAGCACGGCATTCTGCCAAGTATCGAAGGGCCTACAGTAGAAACAGTAATAGATTAATTCATATCTCCAGACTATGCAAAATTAAACATTAGTATTAGTAAACTGCAAGAATAGAAAAATATAAGTTTCCGATTTTAGAAACAGGTTTTGAAGTGTTTAGAAACTTCCTTAAATACAGTAACCAGAGCAGTTCCCTAGGGGAGAAATGACTTTTTCAGCTGCAGCAGCTCAATCTGTTCTTTGAAATGTGAGATCCCCTGCAAGGTCAAAATTAAGTGATTCTGGTTTTATTTTTACTTCATCTTGACAAGGATACAAAGAACATTCCATTTATTAATTTTAGGGAATAGTCCCAATAACCATCATTTCCGTAGAAACTTTTTACTTACTACACACAAAAAAAGGATACTGCACCTTTGTGTCATGAAAAGATTCTAGTTTTACACTGTACTTTTAAAAGTCTTACTGAAAAACAAAAGTTGGACTCACAAATGTCTATATTTAAAGTTAAACCAACTTTCCTAGGGTGCTTTTCTATTTACACTTTTCCAAGTATTTTCTTTACATGCTGCTCTTTTAGATTTCAAATAGCTGTTTCGCTCTCTAGTCACATATGGCTATCATCTATATACCTAATAATCTTTTTCATCATTCACTGAGGATTTTGCTTGCTGGTTTTCAGGAGATTTCATGAACTACTCCATCCCAAATTCTGCCATCCCAGTCCACTGATCTTTATATTTCATAATGGGCCATCAGACGATCTCCACAGTGCCTGCTCATTACCAAAATGGTACCATTGCATTGGTGGTATAGTGGTGAGCATAGCTGCCTTCCTACCAAAATGGTACCATTTATGAAATCATAAATTCTATGCTCTCTCTCTAACTGCAATCTCCTATCCTTTTTAAAGCTACCCCTATTACCTCCACTTCAACCACAAAGAATCAACTACCATGGGAACTGCCCTCCATTAAGAAAATTAGGAACAGAACTATATATACATATATATGTGTGTGTGTGTGTATGTACATATATTAAATGCTAGTTTAGACATGAAACAGAAGCATTAGCCCTGAGAGAAGAGAAATAATGAGATGGGTTGTTCAACTGTCCCATCTTACAGGTTCAGTTCCCTGATTGCAGCACCAGGAGTGTGAACCCAAATGAAATCCAGTGGTGTTGCAGAGTTACTGAGGAAGAGATCAGAACTGGAGAAGCATTGGGGGTATTGTATACAATAAATACCTGGTCTTTGCCTCAAATTTCCTGGCACAGAGCTCTGAAAAACCTTGGAATTTTCTAAGTGACAGAATATGAAATAACAAAACATATTTTTTTCAATTCGTAAGGAGCCCCCCCTCCCTTTTTTTGAGACTAGATCTTGCCTCACATTGCCCAGGGTACCACAGACTCAAGCATTCCCCAGCCTCAGCTTCACAGGTAGCTGGGATTATAGGTGCATGCCACCACGCCCAGCTATATTTTTTTGGAACCAGGTCTCGTTAAGTGCCCTTGGCAGCACTTGAACCACAATACCTGGCCCCAGTTGTGGCTTCCTGGGCTGCCACTTACAGGCATGCACCATCATGACCGGCAGGAGCCCCTTTTGATCACACCAGTTTATTTTACATATTGACTATCTGCAGGAAAACACACTTGAACTCAAAAGATAAGCACAAAATAAAAGAAAAGGGCTAGAAAACAATTCTGCATGCAAACGGCCCCCAGAAGAAGGCTGGGCTAGCCATTTTAGTAATAGATAAAATAGACTTTCAGCTAAAAAAGGTGACAAGGGGTAAAGAACACTATACAATGGTAAAAGGGTCAATACACCACAAGGATGTAACAATTATTACCATATACTCACCAAATGAGGGAGCATCAAAATTCATCAGATAACTACTAACAGCACTGAAAACAGACATCAGCAAAAATACTTACTGTTGTAGGTAAGTTCAACACCCCACTCTCACCAAAGGACAGATCAACAAGAAAAAAACTAAACAAAGACACAAAACCTCTAAATGAAAATCTTGACTATATGGCCCTAATAGAATTCCACAGAACACTGCACCCCAAAGGAAGGAATACACCTTTTTCTCAAATGCACATGGATCATTCTCAAAATTGATCACATATTAGGACACAGACAAACATTAATAAATATACAAAGATTAAAATAGTACCAACTTTTTTCTTTGATTGTAAGGAGTCAAACTACAAATCAATGGAAAGAAAGCAAGAAAAGGGTCCAATACATGGAGACTGAATAACATGCTACTAAATGAAGACTGGGTAATTAAGGAAATTAATGAAGAAATTAAAACCTACTTTGAAACAAAGAAGAAGACAAAATATTCCAAAATGTCTGGGACTCAGCAAAAGCAGTTTTAAGAGGAAGGTTATAGCAATACAGGCTCATAATCAAAAAGCAAGAAACCAAAGAAATAACTTAATCTCCTAACTTGAAGAATTAGAAAAGGATCAACAAAAAAATCCAAAACCCAGAAGAAGACAAGAAATAATAAAAATAAAAGCAGAAATAAATAATCTGGAAACCAAAAAGACCATACAGAAGATCAACAAAACCAAAAGCTGGTTCTTTGGAAAAAAAAATAAATGAAATTGATAAGCCCCATGCAAACCTCACAAAGACGAGAGACACTCAAATAAGCAGGGTAACAAATGAAAGGAGAAATTACAACAGACACATTAGAAATCCGAAGGATAATAAGAGATTACTATGAACATCTATATGCAAACAAATACAATAACCTAAACAAAATGGACAGATTCTTAAAAAGATACACTACCCAAAATTGAACAAAGAATAGAGAATTTAAACAAACCAATCACAAGCAGTGACATTGAAGCAGTCATCAAAACCCTCCCTAAAAACAAGAGCCCAGGACCAGACAGCTTCACAAACAAATTCTATCAGACATTCAAAGATGAAATATGCCTGCATTACTGAAATTTTTCCAAAAAAATTGAGAAAGGAGGAAAACTGCCAAACATATTCTATGAAGCAAACATCACACTCATACAAAAACCAAATAAAGACAGCACCAAGAAAGAAAACTATAGACCAATTCTCTAATTAACACGGACACAAAAATCTTAAACAAAATCCTGGCAAACTGAATCCAACAATGCATAAAATGTATTACCCATCACGACCAAGTGGGATTTATTCCAGGGGCACAGGGATGGTTTAACATCTGGAAATCAATTAACATATACAACCACATCAACAAGGAAAAAAACGAAAACCATAAGATCATATCAATAGATGCAAAAAAAGTACTCAATAAAGTCTAACACCCATTCATGAGAAAAGCTTTTGAAAAACTGGGGATAAATGGAACATACCTCAATGTAACAAAAGACATCAATGACAAACCTACAGCAAACATCACCCTAAATGGGGAAAAACTAAAACCATTTCAATTAAGATCTGGAACCAGGCAAGGATGCCCACTCTCCACTACTTCTTAACAATGTACTGGAAGTTCTAGCTAGGGCTAACACTGGAAGTTCTAGCTAGGGCAATAAGGCAAAAGAAAGACCTAAAAAGGATACAAATAGGGAAAGAAGAACTGGTTATCTTTATATGCAGATATGATTCTTTATGGAGAGAACCCCAAAATATCCAGAGAAACTTCTTGAAACAAAAAACCAGTTCAGTAAGGTAGCTGGTTACAAAATCAACGCACAGAAGACAGTAGCTTTCCTGTATGCAAAAAGTCAAGCAGCAGAAGAAATAAACAAAACAAAAAAGCATCCCATTTATCATTGCACACACACACACACACACACACACACACACACACACACAAAATAGCGAGACCTAGTCTAAAAAAAAAAAAGAGAACAAAAATATTGAAATTCATATGGAACAAAAGACCTCAAATATCAAAAAGCCTCCTGATTAAAAAAAGAGAATGGAGGTATCACTATTCCAGACTTCAAATTATACTACAAAGCCATAGTAATTAAAACAGCATGGGCCGGGCACGGTGGCTTGTGCCTGTATGCTTCGGCATATGAAGTGGCCGGTGCTAGAGATCATTGTGGTTCGAGTCCCACCTGGGGCCCATAGTGAGACCTAGTTCCAAAAAAATAGCTGGGTGTGGTGGCATGCACCTATATCCCAGCTACCTGGGGATTGCTTGAGTCTGTGGTGCCCTGGGCAACATGAGCCTGCGGTTCCAGGGGCAAAAATAGCGAGATCTAGTCTCAAAAAAAAAAAAAAAGGAAAACATAAACAGCTGGAACTATATCAAACTGAGAAGCTTCTGTACAGCAAGAGACAACAGACAAAACAAAAAAAAAAACCCAACTGAGTTGGAAAAAATTTTTGCCCTACAAGTGATAAGGGTCTGATAACAAAGATACACAAAGAACTCACACAACTTAACAAAAATAAAGCAAAAATCCCAGCTAAAAAAATGGGGAAAACGAAAAAGACACATCTCCAATGAAGAAATACAAATGTTAACAGGCAAATAAAAAATGCTCAACATCACTAGCAATCAGGTAAACACAATATGCAAAACCACAATGAAATAACACCTTACACCAGTAAGAATGGCCTACATCAAAAAAAAAACAAAAAAAAACAAAAAAAAAAAAAAACAGGCAACAGCCAACTGCTGGCGTAGATATGGAGAGAAAGGCACACTTACACTGCTGGTAGGAATGTAAACTGGTCCAGCCACTATGGAAAGCTGTGTGGAGGACCCTTAAACTAATGAAAATGGAACTACCATTTAACCTAGCAATCGTTCTTCTGGGAATCTACCCAAAGGAGACCTCAGTGTGGGTACAAAGGGACACGTGTACACGGATGTTAATTGCAGCACTATTTATAATTGCAAGGATATGGAAACAACCCAGATGTCCCAAAACAAACGAGTGGATGAAAAAGATGTGGTATATATACACAATGAAATATTACTCATGAATTAAAAATGTTGTATTTGATGAATTTGAGATAACATGGATGGACCTAGATGAAATCATATTAGCAGAAACAAGTCAGAAAGAAAAAGGCAGAAACCAAATGGTTTCAATAATATATGGGACATAGGAAAAACAAACAAAAGGCCAGGAGGAGAAGTCAAAACAAGCTAACAACCAAACTAAAGTACACAGTTGGGGGTTGGGGTATGGGTAGGAATGGTCAGGGAGGGGAGGTGTTGGGTGAACCCTGGAGAATACAAAGATGTGAAATTTTATATAAAAAATTTAAAAATCAATCAACAAATAAATGACAAAGGCTAGACTGTGTTAGAATGGGGATGATCAAAAGAACAAGCAAGTGACTAGAAGGTACAAACTTTCAGTCCTACTCACTGACCTCCGGGGAGCAAAAGGGGATCTTGGGAGAATGATATCTAGAAAACTTTTGAAGGAGAATTGTCATAGGCTGACAGCTGAGACTGGACTGGACTTATGCTGTGAAATATGAGGAATACATCATTTCACACTCTCTTATCTATCTTCAGAACACTGAAGACAGGATTGGCATGACTGACGTCTAGAGAGCAGAGAGCATCTTCTCCATTTCCCCAATGTTTACCTTATGAGACATTCTTTGGGAGATACCAACAAATTTATGGGTGAATCCCCTGCCCACCATTATCTCATGGGAATGAATGTTTTACCCAATTTTATTGTACCCTAGCCATTAGTCTCCCTTAATTAGTCATAAAACATTCTCTTGGCCACTTTTTCCCCCTTGCCTGGTACCCTTTAAAAGGAGTTGCTACTAGTCATGCTTCTGATAGCCCATAGTTTAAAATGTGTCAATCTCTCTCGTTAGTTCTTTCTCGCACTCTGTGCCCAGCTCTTTACAGAGACTTACCTCAGGACTCTTCCAGATTTTACCTATTTACCAGTTTATATATATCCTTTATAGTAAACAAGTAAAAACAGGTAAAGAGCCTTTCAGAAATTTCAGTGATTCTGGCAAATGATTGAACCTAAGCAGAAGGTTCAGAAACACCCATTTATAGCTCGTCAGTCACAAATGCAGCTGACCCAATCTTGAAATTGGCATGTGAAGTTAAGTCAGTCTTGAAGAACTGAGCCTTAACTAAAGGACTCTTATGTAATGTAATTAGAGTCAGAACTGAACTGCTAGACACACAGGGTCCACAGAGGATTTAAGCACTGACTGGTGTCAGAAAACAATCCAAGTGGCTAGAGTTTGTAGACCAAACGGGAGAGATGTGCAGAGTAAGAGAGTCAGAGATTTACAAAGGGATACCCAAGAATCTTCACTTGCACAAACCTGGCATCGAAGATCAAAGGGTTATGGAATAAAATCACCAATAAGTAGGGAAACAATTCTTGGAGTTCACACAGGGCTGGAAAAGTCTGTGATACCACCAGCCAGAGGTGAAAAGTTCCCACACAATGCCTAAAGAGTGAGAATATCCTAATAGGTACATTCCTTAGTAGCAGTGATACCACAGAATATGAGCTTTCCTGACCCACTCTACAAAGCCAAAAAGCAGTTAAGACCTTGAGAGATTGTGAAATTAGAAAACAGGGGTATTAAAACAGCTATCATAAATATGCTCAAAAAAGAGTAGCAAAGTATAAGCATACTGAGCAAAGTAGTAGTAGAAATTATGCAAAATGAAGCACAACAAGAAAGGAACAAAGAAATATAGCAGTCATACTAGAAATCAAATTAGTCAAACAAGGAAACAACACATTTGAAATACTAAGAAAAAAGTTACCAGAAAACCTGCATTACAAAACAATGTTATTTCTTCAGTAAGAGAAAAATAAGATACCAATAGATATATGAAATTATATTAAAGAACAAATACCAGGGATGTAAAGTGATAAATAGAACTTTGATTTTTAAATGTTAATCTCTGAAAGATAAAAAATCATTTAATAATTATTAAAAAATAATTATATAACAACTATTAAATTCTTTAAAGGTCCAAAAGAAAGGTCTAGATTTTTCAACACCAAATGCAAGTAAAACATACAATGAAAAGTAGCACAAAGGATGGGAGGAAATGAAATATACTAGTGATTGGTTTTATACTACACATATATTGTGTGAATTATTTTAAAAGCAGACTGTGATAAGCTAATGATTCATACTGAAAAATCTAGAATAATCACTAAAAAATTACAGTATAAATAAAAGGATATGCTAGTAAAAGTGAAGATAAAATAAAATTATAAAAACCTGACTAATCTCACTGAAATCTTTCAATCACTAATCCTTATACAGATCCCATCACATTCTAATTAGTCTCCCCAAGACTTAACTTCCTTTCCCATTCATCTATCTACATCTAACATCTATCTACAATCTATAATCTCAACCACTCCTCTTGACAAGATCTTAACTCTCTTGAATAGTTATCCTGCCCAACTTTCCCAGTCAAGAATCAACCCTCACAAATCCAACTATTTGCTCTCAGGGCCTATAGCAGGCAAAGTTCATCTGCATAATTATCTTATCAGTTAGTGTTCCCCAACTAATAAAGGCCTCAACAATGCTGAATTATCATCATTCTTCTAGGTCAGCTACCTTTCTCATTTTCTGTATAATAAAGAGATTTTCCCTCAAACCACTGTGATTCTGGCAACTTTCTGTGCCCTCTAAATTTAAGCAGGTTCAAATCTAGTCTAAATTTCCTTCAACCTCCCATCTCTACAGACAATACACCCTCTTTTCATTCTTACTGCCATTCTTCAATTCTCTCCCTCCTCCCATTGCAGTTTTTATAGAAATAGGATCAAAGCAAGGGAGATGCAAATTCTCCATGTGACTACTACTCATTCATATGTTTTTACCATCAAACTTCATTTTACAAAGGCAAAAGAGGAAAACTATACTATTTAGCTTAAATAATTTTCTAAAAGGAAAAGTATATGTCATTTTTCTCTACAAATTTGAAAAGTTAAATAAATGGGAATTTATCAAAGTTTTCTAAGGACAATGAGTTTAAAATATCCAATAATTTTTAAGCATTTCTTAAAATGGAAATTTTAAAAGACACAAAAGCAGAGAAAATATGTGGTTATTAACCTCACCGTCATTCAGCTTCAAACACTATAAAACACTCCACAATCTTATTTCATCTACTTCCCCAGTCCATGGAGAATTTATATTTATCTTTTATATAAACATACATAGAATATACTATAGCAAGTCACAGAGAACAGGTAATTTCAGTTGTAAATACTTAATATGCCCCTAAGAAGCTAGTATTTTGAAATTAACTTCATGATACTTCTATAATACCCTACAAAAGTAAGAAAGGTTCTTTTATATCACCATCCACCCCATATTCATTTTACGCTACCATAAAAATGTTTATGGTTAATTTATTCAAACTAAAATACAATTTAGGAACACATACTACACTTTGCTGGTAAGTTCTTTAATTTTAATTATAACAGCTATTGTTCTATACATGTTGTCTTTTCAACAGCATTTATTTTTCTTTATAATATTTATTTTTCAAGGAACAAGATTTCTTCATAAATTATCACATTTGGGGTTTTCCTAACAGCCCTGTGTCGTGTTTTAACATGTTTCTCTACTCCCCGTATTTCTCATAAGCTGGTACATTTTTCTGCATTACTAAGTATGATCCTGTGTATTTTTCCTTTTTCCTATCTTTTTCTTATCTTTCCATTGCATCTTATATGAAAGTAAATGCCACATCCATCTACTGATGGTTAAGTAAAATGTACCATAGTCATACAATGAATTATTATTCAGTTATAGCAAGGATTAACTAATGGTAAATGTTACAATATGGATAAATGTTGAAAATATTTTGCTCAGTGAAAGAAACGTATCACAAAGATCACCTGTTTCGTTAATTTATGTATAAAATATTAGACATTTTTGCCATAATAGGCAAATATAGAGATAGAACATAGCAGCCACTTAGAAAGCACAAAGGAAGCCTGGGGAGCAAAAAGTAAAGGTAAGTGTTTTTGTGCTGATAAAAATATTCTAAAATAGACTCTGATGATGGTTGTACAACTTTTAAAAAAAACAAAAAATGACTTAATTGCATATTCTAATAGGTGAGTTGTATGGGGTGAGATTTACATCATAATAAAACTGTTACAAAATAAACATTAAATAACTGCTTTTTAAATCTGATAGTTTAGCTGTACTAATATCACATAATTTAAGGTTTCTTGCTAAGTGAAAAAAAAAGGAGTTGCAGAACATTCCACACATGTAGTACACTATTTGTGTCAGAGCAGAAACAATGTGGTACACTAACATTTATGTTAAAAAAACTATATACACATACCTGAACATATAGGAACATAATATTTGTCACAAAATCACTTTTAACTTTTTACCATGTCAACAAACTCTAATTACTGTATTATAACAATGAGACTGAAATTACTAAAGGCAACTTACAAGTAAAGCTGAGTGGACAACAGAGGGATTGGGATGGTCCATAAATAAAATTAGACCAGGCAGGCATCCCTGATCCTGGACAATTGCTCTTCTATTCAATGGATCTGCTGCTAGATCCCGTAGTTGGTTAACTACAGAAAGAGCATCAGGTTCTTCATTCATGGTTGAAGTGGAAGAATTCATCTTCTATGCCATACACATGAACACAATCTTCTTAAATTCTGTAGAAAGTAGAAATTGTTTGCAAAATTAGTTCTAGATTACTGAGATAATCATGACATTTGTAAAATAATGAAGATTACAACACCTTTTAAAAAGAAACAGACGAATCTAAGTCACACAAAAACGGGCAACTTCACAGTCTGAGAAAAAATGAACATAAGAGGTTGACTGGAAAAAAAATTAAGTTATTCATGTGTGCACAGTTTAAAGAACATGTCATCTCTTTTTATTTTGAGACTAGGTCTTGCTATTTTTGCCTGTGGAACCGCAGGCTCTCATTGCCCGGGGTACCACAGACTCAAGCAATCCCCAGCCTCAGTTTCTCGAACCGCGATCCCTAGCCCCGGCTGCTTCATAGGCTGAAGCTTACAAGCACGAGCCACCGTGCCCGGCCTCAGAACATGTCATCTCTAATATTCAAAAAATATCACCTTCTAGCAATATATATTTTAATACTAAAGTCACAATAAACATGCACTTCACAGTTGAATGTTTGTAACCTTTGTTATAGTTGTCCAATAGCTTAACAATGCCAGTACTTTTTCCCTCGGTGTCTCAGGGAAAGTGGATAATTGTTAGCTTTTTTTCATTATTAATCTATACACAAAACCCATGATACTAGGTCAAGAAAAGATGAAATTCCCTCAGAAAGATGAGGAAGGCAAAAAAGGTTATGAACAAAGAAGTCAAGAAAGGGATCTCAATGTATGTCTTGGGTCAGTGAAGTTTGGGAGATCACTGAAACTGAAATGAAATCAGGTACACCTGTCCATCTCTGAGGTCAACTGAGATGAATGAAATAAAAATTGGAGGTAATTCATTTGACAACTACAGAAACAGTCACAGAGAAGTAAATTAATTTTTCCTGGTGACAAAAGCTAGGTAGTATTGAACTAGGCTGCAATCTTATTCTCTTTCAAAATGACCAGCAAGTTTTCAAATTCCCATACAGTTCTTTTAAATTCAGGATCTTTTTCTCAAAAGAGAAAAAGTTACATACTAAACATACAGAAGCCAAAGAAACAAAACACTAATTTTCATAAAAGATGCAAGTTAAAAATACCAACTTCAATTAACTGAATTCCACCGAGTATTCTTGTTAAGCAGAATATAGAGCTGTATACAAATTATCCCCAAATTAATACATTAATACTAATTTCAATAGCAATATCTATTGGGGAAGAGGAGATGGGAACAAAATTCTAACTAAAAAAAGCAACTGAAATAAAGATTAATTTATTCCAGGAGAAAAAGCAATTGTAATACTAGGGCATGTGTGCGTGTCTGCATGTACACAGCTTTGTAGATGTTGAGAGAGAAAAATACTTCTCCCAGGAAAGACATACATTCAAAATAAGAAAGCAGGTTAGGATCTCAGTCAACACTACTTGGTAACTAAATTAGGCAAATCAAGTAATCTTGTTTCTTCATTTGTAAAATGGGGTTAATTATAGAAGCCAATAATGGTGTATGGCTCAGATGAAATGACAATATGCAGGAAGGGGATTAGTGCTGACCACACAGTAAATGCTCAATAAATGATAATTGTAAGTTATATGGGGGAAAATCAATAAAAAAATAGTATTCAATAAATAGTTTGGGAATAACTTCTAAGCAATTTTAAAACCATAGCTAGGAATCTTTAATTCATTCATTTGGCAAAGAAAAAGATCAGATTCCAGATAAAATATATTAACAGCTAATTGTTTTAAGTCTGCAAGCAAAAGCAAAAGCAAAAGGTCTCAGGAAAAACAAAACTTTAACAGGATAGTACCTGACAGTAGTTCTCAAAATATTAAATTGTTGTGACAATAAAATATGAATTTAAAAATAGAAATAGAATTGAATATGCAGAGATAAGACTAAACTGTTTAGGGGCATATTACCTCTTAGGAACCTCCATTATCACCAACCTGAATATTTCTGTTTGCAAATCAGCTAACCCATGAACTTTATGTGATGTCACTAGCACAAATCCTATCCAAAATGCAATGTGCAGAACCAGTTACTAGTTCAAGAACCAAGTCACAAATAAAAATGGTCTGTGATGGCTGGATGCGGTGGCGTGCACCTATAATTCCAGTACTGGGAGGCTGAGGCCAGGGATCGCTTGAGTCCACAGGTTCGAGATTACCCTGGGTAACATAGTGAGACCTAGTCTCCAAAGAAACAAACAAAAAGAATCATTGGTCTGTGATGGCTTTTTAAGTACAACAGAAAAAGGACAGCTCCAGTCATCTAAGGAGTTCAGATTAGCTATTCAATATGAATGGTTCTGGCCTTCTCCATTCCTCTGAGATGAAAAGTCAAAATATTTAAAACTTACAATCATCAAAGCTCACTGATAAGGAGATGGGTTCTATCAGGATCTGCCTAGGAAAGGCTGAGAAAACAAGGCATCAGAGATCCTAGAGAAACAAACAAGTAGAAGCTGCAGTTAAGCATAGCCATTTCCTATGGTACTTAAAAGAAGCCAAGAAAGTCAGGTTAACCATGGCCCCTAAATTAGATGAGATTTTCAAAACTTCAGGAAAGAACTCCTCAGTGTTGAGTTCATTTTTTTTTTATTTTAATATTCTTGATAATACTAAGTTACTCTGAGAACTGCCTAAATCCTGTTAAATGATCAATTATTCCTGTGGAGGGCAGACTTTTTATTACAGGTGTGTTAATTAGCTGTGGCACAGAGATAAAGGCAAAGGGAGAGGTATGTATTAGATACAATTAGGGTTTTTATGTTAATTCCATTCATTCACACACTCAAGATTCTTTTGTAAAACTGTTAGTCTTAATAAACTGGAAAAATATTTTTAAATTACCTATTTTGGTATTCATTCTATCCTATCCTTTCTAATTCCCAAACTTGGCAAATTTGAAAATAAATTTTATATAGCCTTTTAAATACATTGATGTGAGCAATTTTAAGGCAACCAATGAACTGCAATATAAATTTAAATAAAATTATCTTTTCTTCTATAGCAGGCTTGCTTTCTAGCTGTATTTTTACATATAAAATAGTATTTGTATGTATTATATACACCTGGTCAAAACGTATGCACCTGGGTAGCCTATTCAGAATAAACTGGATTACTAAAATGCAAGTTCCAATGTCAAACCACAGACCTAATGAATCCTCAGAGCTATGGCCCAAAACTTACCATTTAATTTTATCTGATTTTATTCTTTATTTTTTTCTTTTAGGGACTTATTTTAACAGTAATTCCTGGTGCAAACAAGAGTAATTAGAAGTCTATGTCAGTCTATAAATACATGTTTTTTTATATTGCTTAAATGCCATAAGAGAGTTTTTACCACTGAGCAACACGAAGGTAAGTGAATTTAGAATGAGTTTTGGTTTTACTGCAAGATACTAATAAACTGGGAAAAAACATGCAGCAGAGATCTACCCACTACTTTCAAAGAAACTCAGTGGAAGCTCTTGATCAATGAAACAAAATTATGGGGGAAATTATAGTGGAGAATTTGTGCATAACTTGTATCAGTGCACAGGTTCCTGACAGTTTGTCAGCTGTACTATTTAACATTCCTTTCAAGCTTTATTATTTTTAACAGAAATATCTGACATCTTATAAGTCTGTTTTGAATTGCTATTTAGATATTTGTTTTAATTTGGGGCCAGTAAACTATAATTGCCAATAGGCATTTGTAACTAAAAAAATCACAAGCATCACTAGTAAATGAGCAAATTGTAAGAAGAACATTTGTCCTTGTCTTTGGAGTTCCTCTCTAATTAGAAAACAAGTCGTATATGGTATACCTTTTATTTTCTCTTCTCTTTAATTCAAACTTGGGAAAAAAAATCACTATAAGATAATGAATGCTTCCCAAACCTTAAGGAGCACTCTAAACACCTAAGTGATCTTGTTAAAAAGCAGATTCTGAATAGATAGGCTGAGGACTGAAAGTCTGCATTTTCAATAAAGTCCTAGGTCAGGCCTATATGCGGTGCTAGTTAGAGAATCACACTGAGAGGCTAGAAATTAGATGATAGATGTTATACATCTATGTAATCAGGCAGATGCATGAAAGACTTTTTTGTTTTGGCCAAGATTTATCATTCAACTCAATTACTAGCTCTCAAATATTAAGACAAGACACGCAGGGGGTACATACACACACAACAGATCTCAATATTCAGTTAAGCGAGTCTTTAATGATAAAACATTGATGTCAGACCTGGGTTTCCCTTACTAACTGTAACTAACCGTACTTCCTTTCCTCGAGCCTCAGTATCCTCTCAAGATAATCCCAGGTGGTTTTCAGGATCAATACAAATAAGTAATAGTAAGATCACTGACAACTACCAAACAAGAACAATACATGATTTTCTTGAGACTTCAATTGTCCCAAATGTTGGGGTATGTTTCTGCATCGCCCTGCACATCAGTACCCTATAGAGAAAGGAGTTAACTCTACAATCGTCCCAAAGTTTTTAAAATGCTTAGATGCGAGCACTCTTGAATCAAGCCAAACACAACCAGTCCCTCTGCATAAAGTCTTAGTTTAAAGTCACGAATACCAACAGACTTCTATTAGCAAACACTACGGTTTGTAAATACACTGCGGGGGAAGCAGTGGAACTGAACAATTTTCAGGCGGCCCATGGGAACAGAGCGCTTTGAAGGGCCTGGTGGGACGCCCTACTGGCTCTGACAAGAAGGCAGGTGCAGCCTCCCGTCCAGGCCAATTCACCGACTTTGGTGCAGGAGCCGCTTTCCGCGGCCCTCTTGGCTCCACTGCTTTGTCTGCCGCCCCTGGACCCTACGTACCGCTCCAGAGCTTTAGGAGTCCAGAGCACCATCAGGGCCACATCAATAGCTGTAGAGGGACTCAGGAGGCGCGAAGCTGACCCCTCCGTCCGTAGCCACGGCTTCGGCGATTGCAAACGACAAGACTAACTCAAAGAGCCAAAGTGCGAGAGCGCTGGCGCGGAAAGGCTCTATGGATTCTCCCCCATGACCCAGGCACCTCCGTCGTTTCTGCTCTTCAATTGGCTATTACGGTTCCAACGCTAGGACAAGTCATCCAGTCGTCGAAGGTCTTCTTAGGCTAGCGTATTTATTGGTGACCTAGGGAAATACATGCAGTGTTAAAAGGAAGTAGCCAATGAGAACCCAGGAACATTGAATTGACCCAAACGACTCTCCATTTCCCATGCTCTAAGCAAAGAAACGTGATTCCGCCTGACGGACGGCGTCACTTTGCCTTGTACAGTTCCTAGTATCCGAAACGTTAAGGAACGTCTCCGCTCGTGTTCAGGAATTCAAATCTAATGTTTTTATTCTGCATTTCCAGCAATCCTAACAAAACAGTTAGATAATAGCTTCTGTGAGTCATGTTTATAATTTTTTAAAAATTTAGGAACGAGTTTCCCTTTTTTCTTATGAAGAACTAATGATGAGAATTTTCTCAAATTCGTCATGAAGTAATTTTTAAATAGTGTCTTCTATCTAGTTTGTCAAAGTAGGGACTTGCGTCTTGTTTAAATTATGACAATCACCGATATTTTTTCTTGTTTGGTATAGATTTTAAAATAGCATTTGTTCTTCATGCTCGGTTGTGAGTCTTCTCCTTTTTCTTAATAAACTATCCTTTTAAAATATAAAAATGAAGAAGCAAAATTCCATACAAATCCTGTAGGACATCGCACACAGTCACCTAACTGAACAGATTCTGAATTCTTTTTTACAAGTTGACTCATTTCGCGTAGCTGTGTTAAACGCAGAAGCAACTTGAGAGGCTTTTAATGTGCATTCGAATAAACATACAGGAAATGTATTCTGCACTAATATCGCCAATACTTAGTAATTACATATAAGAGCTAAATGATTTCTTCCTGCCCAGTCTCTTTGCCTTTTATTAGAAGGAAGGTTATCATCTTCCTTTTGATAAACTGCAGTGGAAAATAGGAGCAAAGTAGCCGTGGAAATAATCTTTTGCATCATTTGACCTGCAACAAAAACTAGTAGTGATGAGTGAACACTGAATTAAAAGAAAAAAAGATGATGCATAATGGGTCGTGGTATAAGACCCACTCACTTGTGGCAATCAACTACTGAAAGTGAGGGAGGGTGCGGGATGGAAGAAATAGGAAACTGTAAAGGTAGAAAGCTGTAAAAAAGTAAATATAAAAAGTCCAAAGTGCACTGTCCAGTTAAATATAATCCATTTGACTGATCAAATGAAATTACATTCTGCATTCAGTATTGCTATTAAAAACAACTCAACAATCCAAAAAAGTAAACTTCTATTTTTGCTAAGGTTAAGCTGTGCTACAGAAAAGGTAATGAAATTTGGAATTTTGCTGACTGGCAATTGATATGACTTTTGCACTTTCAAGAATATGTTTAGTAGTCTTTGTCTTTTAGATTTCTCAATCTAAAATTGAATATAATGTTTCTGATATTACTGTATTGTGATGACTAATTCTTCCCATCAAACTGCTGAGAATTGTAGGTGATTGCCATTTAAAAGCTGGGAATGTATTCACAAGAAAAATAATTAGTAGTTTCCAAAGCACCAATGGATTACACATCAGAAGGAAGTCTTTTAAAATTTTAAGACTTTATATCCCATGTTAAAAAAAAAAGTATGAACCTGACACCAGTGGAGTTAAACTACCTGTCATTGTGAGTCATCAATTGTTCTTAGCTTCAGATATTTGCCACAGGATACAGATGGAATGGAAGTTTTGCAATGGATATATTGCTTAATCGCATTTTCACTCAATTATCTAACAACCATTTTTGAACACATACATATGCCAGACAGTCTTAACAATGTATCCTGAATGTGGGAAGTTTGTACCAGACCAAAAAAAAAATCTCAATTTGTTCACCAAAATAAAATGATGATGGGGGAGGGGCAATATAGATTAAGAGATTTTAAGAAACATAACCACCAAATGGAACGTGTACCTCTTTAAGATTCTGATTCAAGGAAACCAACTAAATAATTGACAGAACTGTTAAGTTTGAATACTGAATTGATATTAAAAAATGTTTACTGTTTCAGAGCTGATAATTTTTAATTATGCTATAATTATGCTTTTTTAAAAAGACTCCTTATCTTTTAATGACACACTGAAATATTATGAATGGAATGATATGTTTAAGATTAGCTTCAAAAGAATTAAGGCGGCTTCAAAAGGTATGATGAAACCAGCAGCTATGAGTTGATAACTGCTGAAACTGTACAGTGGTGAGATGATTCATTGTGCCATGCTTTTTACTTCTGTAAAAAATAGTATGTATAATATTTTTTCATAATTAAATTTTTAGTAACAAAACACAATTTAAGAGCTCTCTTCAGATCATGGTCTATCAGCTGGTTTATAGAAGGAAATGCCACAATCCCTGGAAGGCAGTGAGCTTTTGATCTACTTGGATATACTACCATTGGCACTTTGTGCACAGATTTAAGAAGAATAAAATAGTTTCAAGTTTCAGAACAACCCGATAAACCAAAGAGTATGTGATTAAATCAAAACAAGACTACTTTTTTTTTTTTTTAAAGAACAGGGATGGCATATTTATTGGAATACTCTGCAAGGAAGTAGGGAAGAGACAGGAGATACCATCTGTCCCCAACGCAGCAAATCTTGATTGTAAAAACATTCATCTGCATTGAGATTGCTATGACCGATGTAAATTTAAATGTCATTCGCTCCTTAAAACATCTGTCTTTACTAGTGATCAGAACTTTGAAGACAATGGTCCTGCTGTTAGGTAATATGTATCCTTGAACCTCATCAGTCAGCTTTAACCAGCTCTTCTAAAGCAGAACCTCTCCAGGTACATCCAGTCATGCCATGTCTTAAAACACCCCTCAAACAGAGGGGAAAATAAAATACCTCTCACAAAGCACTTTACTGCCTTAATCATTGATCTTTTACTAAGTTTTTCTGAATTCTAGCTCACACCTCTTGAGTTCCAGTTCAGTATGCTATATTTTCTACACACAGGCAATGAGAGCTGGAGGAAACCTTGATTTTTAGGGATGAACAGTAAAAGATTCAGATTTCATCAAATGGAGTTGTGATTAAACTTAATGAGAAACAGGCTGATACACATACGGACATTTTCCCGCCACTAAGCACTGGATCATAACCACACAAACTGTATGAGCTTCATGTCTATTATTTATTGGGTCCTTGTGATAAACTAGGCAGTGCCCTTCATATTTTACAAATGTTACATAATTGATCTTCAGGGTTACCCTTTATGGTGGCTATTTTCTCCACCATAAATCAGGGGAAAATTGAAATTTAGTGAGCTTACTGGCTTGCCTGAAGGCTACACAGCTGATAAGGAGCAGAAGGACATTCTAAACATGGATCTGTGTGGTTTGGAAGTCCCATTCTTTCTACCACAGAATACAGACTCATGGTGTACAAACATGAACAAATGAGAACTTGACCTTTCGTTAAACCTCTACAAGGAAGCTGCTTCACAATTTGTCTTGGTCAACTTTCTATTGCCTAATATACATTAATAGTGGATAAATCTCTTTGCCCAAATAATGGCATTATAGTCCTTTAACTTGTGAAAGGCATCTGGTAGCATAGAAAGGTTAGGAACTTTTTCAAGGCCACACAGTAATAAAAGAGCTCTGCTTCTTTCCCTATTCAATAAACACACCATCTAGCAGATGAAGTTATAGTTATTCTGTATTTTGCTGGGCTATTAATTTGTGTAAACAGCTCCTGATCAAATGATCAAATACACAAACTTTTATTTTTCTTAAAAACCTCCAAGCAGGATTGTCAGACTTACCCATATAAAACAATCACCTAAGTCTCTGGGAAGGAACCAGATACATATTTTTAAATAAGTTCCAAAATGAAATTTAAGAACATTGATCTTACAGAAAAGATGAAACTGTATTAGCTATCTTTTTCTTTCTAATAAATCATTCCAAAATTTAGGAGCTTAACACAGTAATAATTTATTTTCCTCCAAGTTTTATGCAGATGAAACTGTATTGGCTATCTTGCTTTCTAATCAATTGTTCCAAAGCTTAGGAGTTTAACACAGTAATGACATATTTCCTCATAGTTTTGTGTAACAGTGGCTTAGTTGGGTCTTTGGCTTAGGGGCTCACACAGCTGCAATAAAGGTGTTAGAGTAGTCATTCTCTTATGGCTTTTTCCAAGTTTTTTGACAAAGCTGTAAGCAGGATTCAATTCCTCACCAGCTGATGAACAGACTTCTTGCTGACAGTCAGCCAGAGGCCTTCCTCAGTTTCTTTCCACATGAGCTTTTCCATAGAGCAGCACAAAACATGGCAGCTGGTTTCCCTCCGAAGTGAAGGAGCAACTGAGAGAAAGCATGTTAGATGTTCCAGAAATGACATCTCATTATTCTTGCAATACACACTTTTCATCAGTAAAGAAGTCACTAGGAACAACTAACCCTCAAGATATTCAATACTAAGACAATATCTCTAGGCAAAGATCATTGGATGTTATCTTAGAAGCTTCCTATCACAGAGATGCAAGCAAAGTATTAAAAAAGATGGGAACAAGGGTCAAGCATGGTGGCATATGTCTGTAAGCAGCAGCCTAGAAAGCTGCGGCCCGGGCCAGGGATTGCAGTTCGAGTCCCGT
>PVHY01017189.1:0-32020 GCA_004024945.1 Uropsilus gracilis
TTTTTGAGACTAGGTCTTGCTATTTTTGCCTGTGGAACCGCAGGCTCTCGTTGCCCGGGGTACCACAGACTCAAGCAATCCCCAGCCTCAGCTTCCCAGGTAGCTGGGATGACAGGCGTGCACCACTACGCCCAGCTATTTTTTTTGGAACTAGGTCTCGCTACGGGCCCCAGGCGGGACTCGAACCGCGATCCCTAAGCCCCGGCCGCTTCATAGGCTGAAGCTTACAAGCACGAGCCACCGTGCCCAGCCGGTTTGCCTATTTTTGTTCTTAAAAGGAGACTACTATTGGTGGAAAGGGGGAAACTGATGATACAGGACAAAGAAAGTATTCAGGAGCTAAGTCTTCTGAGCTAGTGAGTGGGGATGGAATCCAGT
This sequence comes from Uropsilus gracilis, assembly GCA_004024945.1. Taxonomy (NCBI): domain Eukaryota; kingdom Metazoa; phylum Chordata; class Mammalia; order Eulipotyphla; family Talpidae; genus Uropsilus; species Uropsilus gracilis. Next base: position 379 of record PVHY01017189.1, read on the forward strand.
ACAGCTGAAAGTTGACCATGTAGGACCGGAAGTACACAAGACTGGAACCGCAAGAGATAAGACTGAGAGATTAGCTATTGTGGTGACCTGTCACAGAGCTCCACCTACAACGTCTCTGGGCCTGGGGAGCCAAGTCCCTGGTCCAGAGATATGTGCAACGTGAGCAAAGCCCCCTCCCTCTCCAACAACGGGAGGAAAACCACAGAGGCATGTCAGCAGCCCCACGGCAGAACTGTAAACCACGAGGAAGGAGAGGAACTGAACCAACCACCTGCTGAAGTGTGTCCCCACCAGGGAACTTATCCACTGCTAGTGTCTGGGAGTTGGGTTCCCAACCCAGGATACCAGAACTCTAAGGGCCAGAAACAGCACCAAGGGATAGACACCAGAAAGAAGACAGCCCACATGATCGTCACCTCCACCACAGGAAGCATCACAGCAAAGGAGACTGGAGAACCAAGCCACACACCCACCCTAGGAGAGGTTCCTGCCATGCAAGGCCTGGCCACCCACCTCACAGAAAACTGGAGATCTCAGCAGCCCGACAGCTGCGTTCCAGGAGCACAAGTTCTCACCCAGGAAAAGAGGATTTTTTTTTTTTTTGAGACTAGGTCTCGCTATTTTTGCCTGTGGACCCGCAGGCTCACGTTGCCCGGGGTACCACAGACTCAAGCAATCTCCAACCTCAGCTTCCCATGTAGCTAGGATTACAGGTGTGCACCACCATACCCAGCTATATTTTTTTGGAACTAGGTCTCGCTATGTGCCCCCCGTGGGACTCGAACTGCGATCCCTGGCCCCAGTCGTGACTTCCTAGGCTGCCGCTTACAGGCATGCACCACCATGCCCGGATGGAAAAGAAGATGTTACTCCAGGAAAAAGAAACCAGTGAGCCAAACTTCAACCAAGGACTTACAGTGAGAAAGGAGTTGGAGTAACCAGAGGGGGCAAGGGAGGAGAGGGAGGGAGGAGGTTGATATAGGGAGGGTCATAAAGGGAACAATATATAAATATGATCAATGCTGTATGAAAATTAAAAATAATTTTTAAAAAATTTTTTAAAACTAACAAGAAAGTTGGCCAGGGGCAGTGGCAGCAGGAATAATTGAGGGTCTCCACATAGATTCGCCCCGAGGCCTTTGCCTAAGTTCTAGATGTAGGACTTTGTGGTTTAAGTCACACACAGGAAGAATGGAGCAAGTTAAGGAATACCTAGTCTTTGGTAGGAGAGCTGCGTTTTGTCATCTGTCCATACCGACACTCTCCTCTCCACCTGGTGGGAAGTCACCTGTCCACATGGCCTGCTGCTGTGTCCTCCTCTAGACCACAGAGCTGCTTCTTGTCTACTGCATATGTGCCACAACCTGCTCTGCTCAAGGCCATGGGAGTACAGTCCATTGCTGTGTTCCACCCTCAAGCAGGAGGAGTCGCGTCCTTCAACTCCTCCTCCTCTACTGCTCCTGACCTGGGTTGGATGTGGGGACCTCCATGAGGTTTGCCACTTCAAAATAAAGCTAGGCTGCTGAAACAAAGGGAATGAACAATCTTTCGGTGACTTAAACAAGATGGATGCTTATCTTTCTCTTTCATAACTGCTGTGGAATGAATGTTTATATTCTCCCCAAATTCAAATGTTGAGACCTAATCCCCACTGTGATAGCATTTGGCAGGTGGGGACTTTGGGAGATGATTAGCCAAGGAGATTGAGCTCTCATGAATGGGACTATAAGAGGTTCTAGAGAGCTCCCTGGCCTGCTCCACTAGGTGAGAATACAGCTAGAAGAACGGAGCCAGGAAACAGATGCTGAACTTGCCAACACCTTGGCTTAGAATTTCCTAGTCGGCAGAATTGTGTGAAATAAATTTCTGTTGTTCAGAAGCTACCAGTCGCTGGTCTTCTAGCGCAGTGCATTAAGGCAATAATGGTCTAAGGACTAACATTCCAGGGCAGCCTGTGGCTGTATTCAATGCTGTCATCCGGACACCCAGGTTCCTCCAAAGAGTTGCTCCACTGCCTGTGTGACTGAGGAGAGTTCACGGGTGTTTCACTCACAGGAAAAGTTTAAAAGTGCCCTAGAACTCTTCTCCCTCTCCATTTATCCTGGGTCATCTGATCTAACTCTTGACTTTTCTACCACTAATGACTGAAATTTGCCTCCAGTTTGGCCTCACCCCTGAAACTGACATTGTCCCCGAATTTGACATCTCTGTTGGGATGTCCAGTGAAAACACCTCAAACTTGACAAGAATGCCCACTTCCTTCTGCATCCTCCCCCTTTTAGTTAATGACATTTGCTTTTCCCCCCCAGTGGCTTGAGTCAAAAATCTTGGTGTCATCCTTGACTCCTCTCTGTCTCTCATATCTCACCTGTGATCTGTCAGTAAATGCCACTGACTCTATTATCAAAATGCCAGGTGTCTTTCACCAGGAGAATTAGAAACCAAAAAATACAAATAAAGCCGGGCACGGTGGCTCATGCCTGTAAGCTTCAGCCTATGAAGCGGCTGGGGCTAGGGATCGCGGTTCGAGTCCCGCTCAGGGCAACACAGTGAGACCTGGTCCCCCCAATAACTGGGCATGGTGGTGTGTGCCTGTAATCCCAGCTACCTGGGCAGCTGAGGCTGGGGATTACTTGAATCTGTGGTACCCCGGGCAATGGGAGCCTGCGGTTCCATGGGCAAAAATAGCAAGACCTATTCTCAAAAAAAAAAAAAACAAAAAGTAAATAAAATAAAATTCTTGAAATAGCTGTTAGTATCTTAGCCCTTACTACTCTGTGGTTTAGAGGACCCTGCATATCACAAACATTATATAAGACCTGAATACCTGTCTCCCAGGCCCTGAAGCTCAGTGCTGGCACAGCACAGCCCATAATCATGAACATCTGCTCTGACACAGAACATAGGTCCCAGGGAATCCTCCTAAAACCCTTTGCCCTGTGCCCTGTGTAGACTGTGTTGATTTCTGTAAAGACCGCGTTGATTTGCAGGTTGTGTCACTGCCAACATCAGAGGCAGACATTACTTCAGAGTCTGGGGAAGGTTGGGAGATGGAAAAGCTTAGGTAAGAGAAACAACAAATTAATTGACTTGCCAAGTCTTTCTCTCTGATACCATGAATGTAGCAAACTTTTGCATCAATATCATTTTCTAATAATGCCCACTATTCATTTTCTTGCTACTCTTCCAGTTTTAATTCCAAACTGGAGGTTCTCATAAGTTACCTTGGCATCCACAGCAGTCACATATGGCAGTAAAGGAATGTTTTCCAAATGAACACATTATTATTCATCTGGATATGTGTACATCAAGATGTAATGTGTGTGAAGCACCCTACCAGAAACACTGGTTTAGAACTACATTGAGTTTTCAGGTACACAATTTTATGGTTTGACATCTGTATATGTTAGATGATGATCTTCACCAAAAATCTAGCTTCCAAACACCAGTCAAATAATTGACTCCCTTTACCTGTTCTATATACCTCTTAACCCTGTCCCATCTGTTAACCACCATTAGGTCCCTCATTCTTCTCTCAATGGACACTACCATATCTTGACTATTATGAATACACTGGTGTATCTGTCTTTTCAGATGTTTTTACTTCTTTTTTTTTCTTCCAGTGTTTTTACATTCTCCAGATAAAAACCCAGAAAGAATATAGTTGGGTCATGTTCATTCTAATGGTCTGAGAACTCTCCATACTGTTTTCCATAGTGGCTGCACCAATTTATGTTCCCACCAACAGAGTACAAATGTGTTCTTTTCTCCACATCCTCACCAACACTTGTTTCTTGTCTTTTCAGTAATAGCCATTCTAACTGGTATGAGGTGATACTTTGCTGTGGTGGTGATTTGCATTTCCCTAATAAATAATGATAAACATCTTTTCATGAGGTGTTGGCCATTTGTGTGTCTTGCTTGATGAAATGTCTATTTAGATCCTCTTCCCATTTTTTTCTCTTCCCATTTTTTTAACCTGTTGTTTATTTTGTTGAGTTATATAAATTGTTTACATATTTGGATATTAACCCCTTATTGCGTATGTGATTTGCTAATACCTATTCCCATTTAGTAGGTTTCCTTTTTTTTTTTTTTTTTGAGACTAGGTTTCGCTATGTTGCCCAAGGTTGTCTCAAACCCGCGAACTCAAGTGATCTGTAGCTTCAGCCTCCCAGGTAGCTGGGATTACAGGCATGCTTCCTTTTCTTTTTGATTTCTCTTTTTGTCCAGAAGAAGCTCTCTAACTTGAGATATTCTGGTTTGGTTTTTTTTTTTGCTTTTGTTTCTCTAGCCATTGAAGTGATATCCACAAAGACTTCTCTAAAACTTATGCTGAAGAATTTGCTATGTTCTGAACTATAAGACCTGATGCCATAAAATTCTTAAAAGAGAACATAGTAAATTCTTTAATCAATTTAATCAATTTTGAATTAATTTTTGTGTATAGTGTAAGATGTCATTTTTTTCTATTGGATAGTGAAAACTAAAATGGCAGAAAGTTTAATTTAAAAAATTAGTAAGATGATAAAATTTTCTACTACAATGTGTAATCAATAAAAAATTTAAAAAGAAAGAAAAAAGAGATAAAAATTTCAAAAATAATATATCAGCTTTAAATATTGATATAAATGTTAAGTCAATGTTTACTAACATTATATCTTACTCACCAATCCTTAATAGATAATTTAAATATTTTGGAGCAATTTTTGAATTTTGAATATGTAACAAAAATTTTATTTATGCTTATATTTTGATGAAAATATATTCTAATTTTGTGTGTTTTGAAAGCAATTTAAAATTACTAAAGTTTCATTGATTTAATTTAATTTTAAATGTGTCTATCTTTGTGACAGAGTTTAGCAAACTTTTCTGTAAAGGGATAGTTACTAAATGCTTTAGGTTTTGTCAGTCATTATGGTCTTATTTATAACCTATTCTGCCACTGCAGTCTGAAGGCAGCCGAAGGTAGTATGAACATGGGTACCTGTGACTGTGTTCCAATAAACCTTTATTTACAAAACAAGCAACAGGCCCAATTTGGTACACACCCTATAGTTTGCGAACACTGTGAAGAAAACATAAAGTATGCAAATTTTATTTATGTACTTATTTTAGAGACTAGGTCTCGCTATGTTGCTCTAGCCTCAGCCTCCCAGGTAGCTGGGATTATAGGTGTGCACCACCACACCTGGCAAAAGTATGCAAAGTTTTTATTGTGAAAAATACTGGTGATTTTGCTGAAATAAAGAAAAAAATATATTTTAGGTGTCAATGGTCTTCAAAGACCACAAAAACACCCCTTAATTAAGCAAAATTGAATTTATTACTGGTTTCAGTGAGAGACTACTCAAGTTGGGAAATCACAGGATGTCTCAGGGGGTGTTAGAAAGAATGTCTTATAGGATCTGGGCTAGGGCTGAGTGACTTGGGGGGAGGTCCTAGAAAGTGAGGGGCTGCTCTAGATTGGATGTCTGATGGTGGGGACAATTCTTTGAGTGCAAATCTCAATAAATCTTATCTGCAGGAAGAGACGACTAGCACAAGATTAAAACCAAGTAGGAAGAAGGAGAAGTCACTTGCTTTAGCTAAGGGGGAGGTAATCTGATATTTTGTGGGTGGCACAGCGACCTTGTTGTTTAAGCTTAGAGGAAATTTAAAGTGACCTTGTTTTGTCTCATTTGATCACCGTCCCTGAGAAATCTTGTTTATGAGATGGTTATGTTCAGTAGCATGTTCCAGGTGTGAGTGCCAGGTCAGCCTCCTTCTCCACCCCCCCTTTATATGGGAGAAATATAAAAGAATTTATTGCTCTTGTACATATTTTCTTTATTCCTCATCCAACTATTTCCAGTTCATCAACAAAACACCCAGATATGTACCATGATAATTAAATTCTGTCATACTGCTAGACTTTCAGTCACATAAGAATTATAGGTCTACACGTATTTTTCATGTTGCCATTTTGAAGGCATATTTGGAAAGGTATGAAGATAATAATCTTTATCTTGATTTTGAGTTTTTAAATATTTAGACAGCTGGTAAATGGGCCTCTGTGTCTACCTCTCTCCCAGGCCCTGCAGATGTGAGTGGTGGACCTGTCCTTCCTCACCAAACTCAAGGTCAAGTATCTACCATTGTGTCAGAAGTCACCATCCAAGCACTGAAACCAAATCGAGTCGGAGAAGGGTGGTTCAGGATATTTCAGAATAGAGCCCATCTCATACCCGGTTGCCAATACTGGTTCAAGCCATCTTAATTTCTCACCTGGGTTTGGGGGGCTTTATATATTATAGCTTAGCTAAACTGGAACTGTGTTTCCCAGAATCTCACTCCTATGTAGTGTTGAGTGACAGTTGGCCACAGAGGGAGATTTAGGCAGGATGTTGAAGGCAGAAGTGAAGCTGTAACCCCACTTACACCTAGAGGCGAGCGTGGGGTCCGCTGCACCACCTCTCACACTGTGCTGACGGACCTGCTGACGGACCTAGTTGGCACGAGGCAGCATCCGGGCCCAAGCCTCTCTGGTGGGTTCCCTGAGTCACCACCTTCAGCTTCTCAGCTCTAGAGTTAAATACACATTGATGAGGGGCATCAGCTTTTCCTGCCTGTTATCTCTGAAGCTGGAGACTTAGCAGTGGGCAGAGAACAGGGGATAATAGAATGTGTCCTTGTGGATTCTGGTTCATCTTCATGGGTGCCAGTGCAGTCCTGCTTTCTACACTTCACATCCGTCTTTACGTCACTGCCCTCTGACTTCCAGTCTCATACCTGAGGAACAAGCAGCATCCAGCTAAACCACTAAACCAGCACCCACAATTGTATAAAGCCAAATTCCCACAATAAGTCCCTTATTCCATATCACTCCTAACATTTTGCCCCTTTGATAGATTCTTGACTGACAGACCGGGATTACTGCAGCTGACACTTAACTGGTCTCCTTGCTTCTGTCCCGGCCTTCTTCTACAGCCAAGGTGATCCTGTCAAAAGCTGTCAGACATGTCACCTCCTTCACCCACACCCCTCCAATGGTTTCCCTGCTCACCCTAAGCCAATGCCAAAATCTTTAACTGGATCGCTTTCAGCTTAGCTGTTTCCCCACTATCAAGGTGCTTGCAACTTCTCCAAATGCTACGGCTATTTCAGGTAAGTGCTCCTCTTCGGCATGGATTAAATTATGCCTCCTCTCGTGGGAATGGCGGGAGTTTTGGCATGTATGTCTGACACAATCAGACCTACGAAGGCTCTGGTTTCTCCAGCAACGGCCCAATTGGACAACTTAGCACAATTCCAAAGTACAGACTGTTAAAACCTTGTTGGTGACCATGAAAACAGACAATGAAAGATGACTGACAGATAAACTCCTCCCTCTTCTTTGTTATTATCAACTCTTCCGAGACACACTGTTCTGAGGGATTCTAGGGGATCTCTGGAGAGATCCCACGGCTTTGATTTTGGTAGTTCTTTGGTCAGTGAGGGATGGTATCAGCTCATGTTTCTTTCCTTCCATTGGTTTCACTTCTCTCCACCACCACCCCCCCTTTTGTTTCTGTGGATTTGAAAGCCCCAAGAAAGCTTTAGCCACAAGGTTTGGTTCAGGCACTGTTTTCTAGGAAACAAGGGGGCAATTTATACAGAAGAGGTCCTGAAAAACAGACCCTCAGGTGTGGTTTTTGTGGTTGGTTTTCTCACCCATGTGAAGGTAACAGGGACCTTCCTGCTGGTAGTAAGTGGAGGGATGACAAACTTGGCCTTCTTTCATCGCCATTAAAGCTTTCACTTGGGGTAAAGGAAGGAAAATCATGTCCAGGGTCAGGCAAGCTACAAGTGGCAGAGTATGCACAGCCTCAGTAGATGTCTTATGTCAGAATCAAGGTCAGAGAGGGAGAGAGTAAGACCTCAAGGCCTAGGATCAGGACATTAGGCATCATTGGGGGGTTGAACCTAAGATCTTTATCTCAGAAATTCTCCAGAGTTGTCAGGAGAAGCACCCTGCTTTTGTCAAGGAAGAACTTTCCCCTTGAGACTATGCAACAATCCCACGTGAAAAGATGTCTCCTAAGACAGGATTTGTTTACCTTAAAACTGTCCTCTTCATAATCCAAGCACTGAGAGGCAAAGAGGCCTGGGATTGCTTGAGTTCATGGGTTCGAGACTACCTTGGGCAACGTAGCGAAACCTGGTCTCGAAAAAAGCAGTCGGGCACAGTGGCGGGTGCCTGTAATCCCAGCTACCAGGGAGGCTAAGGCTGGGGATCCCTTAGTCCATGGGATTGGGACTACCCTGGACAACATAATGAGACCTAGTCTTAAAAAAGAAAGGAAGAAAGGAAGGAAGAAAGAGAGAAAGAAAGAAAGAAAGAAAGAAAGAAAGAAAGAAAGAAAGAAAGAAAGAAAGAAAACAAGAAACTGTCCCCTTTCACATTCACAAATATTTAGAACGGTTTCCTAGTAAATCCTGAGTGGGGAGATTTAAGTCTTCAGCTGAGATAAATAAACACGCAAGGAATTGTAATTCCTGGCTAGTATATGTGGGAATGATCTTGGGGGTCAAGGAGAGGACAGGCGTGGCAGAATCTAAGACCTGCCTATGAGGGACTAAATCTCCTTGAGCCACTCTGCAGTAAATCGGGCTGGGATGCTGTGCAGGTATGCCTGGAGCTAGTCCTCTGTTAGCTCATTTCCCAAAATGGCCACCATCAATTCCTCCCCTCCTTCAATATACATGTCACTCTGCTCAGCAAACGGTGGGGCTTATTTCCCCCTCTTTTTGAATCTGGACCAGCTTTGTGACTGGCCTGAACCAATAGAATATGGTAGAAGTGACACTGTTCCAGTTCCAGTCCTAACCTTTATGAAGACTGGCAGCTTCCATTTCCTCTTTCTTGGAGGCCAGCCACCATGTAAGAAAGCCGCCACACTGCCTACTGCGAGGAAGTGAGAGCTAGCCATGTGGAGACACCATATTGAGAAAGAGTCATGTCTGACCAGCCCCAGGTGTTCCATTCATTCCAGGCGAGGTGTCATTTATGTAAGTGAAAAAGACATCTTGGACATTTCATCTCCTGCAAACACCACATGAAGCAGAAAAAGAGCCAACTGAACCTAACCCAGATTACAGCATTGTAAGAAATAATAAATTGCTGGTTTGAGCCTTTATTTTGAGTGATTTGTTATTCAGCAATAGATAATTGATAGTTTGTAAGGACAGTTCCTTAAAGCAGGATGATGGCTTTTAACAAATGAGGTCAAGATGCTAGAATTTTCGTGGTAGAGTATTTAAGAAGAGGTCAGAAAGTTTGGGGAAGCGGAAATGTAAGATCTAAGAACTCAGCACCCTTCCAAGGCCTCTAAGAGGACATGCTCCCCACAAAGGCAATAAGGAGCTCACTGATTTGGGGCCACCAGGATCTTAGAGCACCCAGTGATCTTTGTCTTTGGTAGGCTGGGATTAAGTACAAGAGATGCCACCATGGAACTAATATCAATAATATGTCAGGATTCCAGAATGAGATAGCCTCCTAGGCCAGGTGAATATAATTATTGTCATGGGCCGCAAGGCCAGGAAGACAGGCTGCCATGACCCACAGGAATTGTGGCAAGTTGATTATGGCAATGGAATGGACTGGACTGTTGGTGGAATGTTGATTTTAATATTAAAAAAATCAAGAGCTGGTAAGTCCAAGACAAACATCAACTACCACAATGGCAAAATACTGTCTCTCATCCAGAGTCTAGATTTAAGATTCCAGAATCAGACCATCTTGATTACAGGAGAAGTCATGCCTTCTTAAAGAATTACTCCTAGCCAGGCATGGTGGGATTACAGGCGCCTGTAATCCCAGCTATTTGGGAAGCTGAGGCTAGGAATCACTTGAGTCTGCAGGTTCTAGACTACCCCCAGCAACATAGCAAGACCTAGTCTCAAATAAAATAAAGTAAAATAAAGAATAACTCCTAACTTAAGATATGATACCATAATTACATATGATAACCATTCATCCAATCTTTCCTCAAAGAAATCTACTGCCATTTGTGGATATAAAAGGATACCTGTGCTCAGATGTTTATTGCAGCACTGTTTATAATTGCAAGGACATGGAAACAACCCAAATGTTCCAAAGCAGATGAATGAAGAAGATTTGGTATATATACACAATGGAGTATTACTCATCAATTAAAAATCACAAATGTGATGAATTTATGGAAACATGGATATATCTAGAAGAAATCATACTAGCAGAAACGAGTCAGAAAGAAAAAGACAGAAACCAAAACCAAATTGTTTCACGAATACATGGAAAACCAAATGAAAGTACACAATGGGAGGGTGGGGACCAATTGGAGTGGTCAGGGAAGGGAGGTGGTGGGTGACCCCCAGAGATTAAAATGATGTGAAATATATAAATTATATATATAAATTATTTAATAAAAAAAAAAGATCAGTCCCCACTAAAAAAAAAAAAAAAAAAAAAAAGGGCAGGCAGACCAATTTACATAGGTTCTCCCAATACACTGACCAGATTCTTGTATACTTTTTTGCATATGAAAGGGATCCAAGTTCTACAACTTGAGAATAATAAATGAAGTGAAACTTTCTTAGACAAATGAAATCTGAACCCCAAAAGCTGAACTTGACCAATAAAACAATTTTATGCCCTTAAAAAAAAAAAGAAAAAAGAAATCTACTGCTATTTGCCAGTGTAGCCATGCATTGGGGAAAAGAGATTATTCAGAATTTTCCAAGATTGTTAAAGATATAGAGTCTGAGATGACACAGAAGCTAGAACACACAAGACACCATCATCATTCCCCAGTTAGAGCAGGCACGGACTAAAGGAGAGGTAATAGATGGAGTTTAGCCTAAGTCAAGAGGGTCTAGTAGAAGCTGACAGAATCGTCTCATTGATACCATGGCCCATGGAGTAAAGTCTATTATGATAGGAAGAGTGAAGCAGAAGCTTCTGAAACAGCCTGTGTCAGCTGGAGTTCTCAAAAAAAAAAAAAAGAGAACTAGTAAGATGTTATGTCTATAGAAAGTGAGCAGTTTATTTTAAGGAATTAGCTCACGCCGTTGTGGAGGCTGGCAAGTCCACAGGGTAAGTTGGCAGCCCGGAGGCCCAGGGAAGAGCCAATGTTGCTGCCTGAGTCCAAAGGCCAACAGCAGGCAGAATTCCCTCTTCCATGGAGAGAGCTGATCTTTTCCTTTGAAGGCTTTTAAGTGATTGGATCACTGTCCCCACCTCCACCTTGCCACACCATCATTGTGCTTTAATCTGCTTTACTTAAAGTCTGCTGATTTAAACATAAATCTCTTGTAAAAACTACCTTCACAGCAACATCTAAACTAGTGTTTGACCAAATCTCAGGGTTACCTGGTCTAGTCAATGTGACACACTAAATTAGCTATCACACTGGCCCACAGTTGATGTCTGCAGTATTATTTCTGACCTAATCCTTTGACTGAAGTTGTGTTCCCCGCCACGTTCCCATTCAATTCACCTGTCTGACCTCCAGGAAGACAGATGGATCATGGCGGATGATGGATGGATTACCGTAAACTTCACCACTTGATAGCCCCAATCGGAATGGCTCTACTGGATGTGGTGTCTTTACGGGAGCATATCAGCACCCCCTCTAGCACTTGTGTGTGGTTATTGATTTAGCAAAAGCTTTCTCTTCAATACTCAGGAGAAAAGATGATCAAAGGCAGTTTGCTTTTCCATCATCATGTCACGATGCTTGCATCTTCCCTCCCTGCTCTCAAGGCCTTTGTTAACTTTCTCGCTCTCTGCGGTGATAGAGTCTTCAGGGACCTTCATCATTTTGACATCCACAGAGCATCCTACTGGTCCCCGATATTGATGACATCATGCTAATTGGACACAACCAGGAATGCTTGCCAGAGACCGGAAGATGAATCGCATTACTGGTCCAGAGCACACATATTTAGGAGTCCAGTCTGGGGGCCTGGCTGGATAGTTATCTCACCTCATCCGTTTCTGAGAAAGAGACAGAGTGTTTGGTGGCTCTCTCTGAACTTTAGAAGAAGAACTTCGAATTACTTCTTTGACCCTTTATTTGGTGACCTTGAAGACTGCCTGTTGTGAGTGGTGCCCAGAGGAAGAAGGTGGGGCAGCTGGCTCATGCCAGGAAGCAAGCTCTGCTACACAGTTTCTATATTATACTTATTGGGTAATAATGATTTACAATATTGTGTATGTTTGAGTGGTACAGGTTCACCCCTCTAAAATGTTTCTTGTCAGCTAGGTGTGGTGGCGCGCATCTGTAGTCCAAGCGCTGGGAGGCAAGAGGCCTGAGATCGCATGAGTTTGCAGGTTCGAGCCTACCTGGGGCAACACAGCAAGACCTGGTCTCAAAAAAATAAGCAGGCAAGTGGGATGGCGGGCGCCTGTAATCCCAGCTACCTGGGATGCTGAGGCTAGGGATCGCTTGAGTCCGCGGGATTGGGACTACCCTGGGAAACTAGGTCTTGCTAGCCTCAAAAATACATACATACATATATACATACATACATACATACATACAATATATGTTATCACACCACACCCATCACCAAAACCCCAATAATTCCCCACCACAGTCCATTGAGCCTCTCCCCCCTTACTTCCTACCCTTTCTCTCCTCTCTGGGAGCCTCAGTTCTGCAGGCAGATTTCAAGGCTTTGCTTTGGTTTGGTTTCATCTGCTCTTTTGCTTTTTTTTGTATATTCCACATATTAATGACATCTTTCTGACTTCTAACTTATTTCACTTACTATGATCTCCAAGTCCACTCAAATTGTTGCAAGTGGCAAGATTCCCTATTTTTCATAGCTAAGTGGTATTCCATTGCATGTATTTGTGTACATGTTTTATATGTGTGATATATAGATGGAATATCTTCTTTTTTTTGGAAACTAGGTCTTGCTACGGATTGAACCCACAGATTCAAGTGATTCCTAGTCTCAGCCTCCTGAGACTGTGATTAAAGGCATGTACCACCATGCTTGACTGAATATCTGTCTTCTTTATTCACTTATCTGTCATTGGGCACTTCAGTTGTTTCCACAGCTGAACTATTGTAAACAGAATTGTAATGACCATATCCCTTTGGTATTTTTGTGTTCTTCTGGAGAGAAATTTCTGGGTCATATGGCAGATCCACTTTTAATACTTTGAGAAACCTCATGTTATTTTTCATAGTGACTGCATCACTCTACCTTTCCACCAACAGTGGAAACAGTCAACTCTTGTTTCTGGTTTTTGTGATTTGGGCCATTCTCACAGCTTGAGGTGGGATCTCACTGTGGCTTGGCCTTGCATTTCCCTGTTGATAAATGAGGGTGAGCATTTCTTTCATGTGCTTATGGATTATGCTACCTCTTTTGATGGCATGATCCTGCAGACATGATACTGTTGGAGGGCTCCACGGTGGATAAAGCTTCTGTCGGGAGTCTCTGAAAACTCTAAAAGGAGAGTCGCAATGAAGCCCCCTAGAATTCTGGAGTAAAGTCATATTCACTGTGATCCATTTCAACAGAAAAGTTCTGACATGTCACTGGGCCTCCGTAATGACTGTGCACATGGCCGCAGGTGCCAAGTGGCTTTATGTCTTAAGCTAGATGTTATCAGTCAGACACAGCAGCGATCCCATATGATGGAAAGGACACACTCAGGGCTGGGCTCAAAGGGCCCAGGAAGGATCAGTAAATCAAATAAACAGACAGTGTAGAATCCCCTGTCACACAACTGTGAACCAGATACCTTTCCTTTAACCCAGATGATTGATGGACACACGCATGTTTCCTGAAACCAAATGGTCGGGGAAAGAAGCTTAACCCATTTCACAGATAGCTCAGTACAGTACTTTGGCACAGCTGTGAATCCACCTTTCTATAACAGCCTACTGGGACCCGTAGCAAGACCTAGTCCCAAAAAATAGCTGGGTGTGGTGGCGCACGCCTGTCATCCCAGCTACTTGGGAAGCTGAGGCTGGGGATTGCTTGAGTCTGTGGTACCCCGAGCAACGAGAGCCTGCGATTCCACGGGCAAAAATAGCGAGACCTAGTCTCAAAAAAAAAAAAAAAAAAAAGAAACACACCCATTCCTAATAAGTAGCAAGTGGCTTGGTTACTAGTTCAAGGGTGCCGCAAATGCAGAATTGAAATTTCAGCGATAAACAGGTTTGGGTCAGGAACCTATAGATACTTGGCAAGACCTGGGCTCAGCGAAGACATTCATGTCTGAGGTTAGAACTTGCCAGGGACCATCTGCTGCTGAGGAGGACCTCCAAGCATCCAAGCAGACGGTCAGATGTCCCATGCTCTGGATGCCAGCCAGTCTCTAAACTTAGCCTGCTTATAGATTTGCAAAAGACCCATAAGAGAGTGGCTGTGATGGCAAACATAGAATGAACCCAGCAACTTGCCCCCCCTCCCCGCCCCCGGCCAAGGCTGATCTAACAATGCCCAACAAAGAGCCAAACAGCCAGCAGCAGGCGGCAGCCTAGCAACGCTGGTCAGGAAGAGCAGGCTGACCTGGCGGCGGGTCAATCCCATCAGCCCCTTCCACTTTAAGGAGGTAGGGATTCACCCTCCAAATAGGGTTGAATTTCTTCACCAGAGCCCTTCTGCAAGCAGCACCATGCAAAGGGTTAACAGGCACGCAAATCCTTACCTGGGCCACAGGATCCAGTTATAACAAAGGATGAGTGATAGCAACTTCATGGATGTTGACGTCACTGGCCTTACCAGATGCTCATGCCTCAGAAACAGTCAGCCCAACAGGACAATGGAATGACTTCATTTCCACAAGTTTTAATCTCGCCCCTACAAAATGAGGATTATGGACATGACAGGTTACCTCACAAGACAACTGCGGACTTGGAGAGAGCTCCTGTACACAAGGCACTTTGCACAGGCCCTGGCTTGTAGCAAGCGATTCAAAGCAGTCAGCACTGTACTCAACTGCATTGAATTGTGAAAGGCCTCTGCGTACCAAGAAGCGCTGTGAGGTAGAGGCGTTAAGCTGCCAACCTCTGCCAGGCTCCTCTTGTGACCCTCGGCCCCTGAGAGCCCGGGCACCCATTCCTCAGGGAGGCTACCACCCCTTTGGCTAAGACTGGTCTCAGGACTGTCACTTAATTCCTCTGTGCTTCCGTTTCCTTATCCACCACACAGACCTGGGAACCGGCATGTTACCTACTTCATGGGAGGTGATGGGTATCAATGCTCTAGTGCTGTAAAGTGCTGGGTAAGCATTCAACCCACAGGAAGTTGTTTTTCATTAAAGGAAAATGTACTGAGTTGACAGAAATCATATTAGAGGTGAGTTTGGGGGCATATGTATTTTCCCGTTTTGTGGAGAAATGGAAAGAACATGGGTTTTGAATTCTGAGACTTGAGTGAGGAGCTAAACTGCAGGTTGCCCAGTGACCGAGGCTGAGCTCCTTCCTTTGCTGTCTTCCCGAAAAATGAAGTTGAGGTGAGGCCCCACTGTTCGGTGCTGTAAATAGCCAATACATTGAAAGAACAACTGTTTCTTAGAAAATTCTATGTGACAGGCACCCTTCAAATGCTAGAGAGAGAAGCTCACAGCCACCCTCTGAAACAGGTTCTATTAATACCCCCCAATCTCAGGAACAAGTAAATGGGGGCCCCACAAGGCCCCAGTATCCTGCCCAAGTTCATGCAGCCAGACAAAGCCAACACCAGAAACCATAGTAACGTGCGAGCTGACATCTGCTGAGTGGGCACCAGGTGCCAGGCACCCCACCGGGAGAAGGGCCCTTGGTTGAATTCGCAGAACCACCGGGTAAGGCGCGAACACCACTGCTGTTGTTGTGGCGAGGAAACCGACTCTCCGCGGCCCATGACAGCGGGCTTGGGTTCGGTCCAGGGCGCCTCCAAGCTTTCCATGGACCCATCCGGGAATGGCAAGGGGAAACAACGGCGCAGCTCCGCGCGCTCCCAGGCCCAGGTCGGGGGACGAAAGGCTGCGCGCCACCACGCGGCAGAAGGTGGTATCGCTCCTCCTGTGCTACCTGCTGCCGTGCACCTGCGGCCAGGTGGAGGCAGGTAAAGACCCCGAGGAGCCGAGGACGGTGGGGCGGAGGGTTTCAGGATCCCTCATAGAGCTCCACGAGCTGTACTTTAGGGACCCAAGCGTGCCTGTGGACTGGAAGAGCGGTCACAATGAACGGCGCCCGGTCCCCGCAGCCAGCCCCAGGCTGTCAGTTCCTCCACGAAAAGTGTGCGGCGTCAGCAACGTGCCAGGGGTGGCGCCTTGGGAAAAGTTTCTTCCCTTCGAGGGGGCTTTTGGAAACCGGAGAAAGATGACCCTCCCGCCTCGAGTCGGGGGTTGGGGGGGGTGGGCGCGGAGTTACGGGGTCCTGCGCTCTGCTCCGCAAAGGAGCAGCTCCCGGAGCTCAAGGACAGTGACTCCAGGTTGTGGGGTCACTGACCTCGCCGCGGCGGAGGCGCGGCCGGAGGTCGGGAAGCGAGGAAGGCAGGGCGGGCTCCTGCCGCGGGCGGGCGCAGCTGCCGCCGCTTCCTCCAAGGCTCCACCCGCGCCGGCGGCGCCCCCGGCTCCTCGGCCTCCCCGCCTTGGGCTCACTGGCCGGGGTGACCCGGAGCACGGGCTGGTGGCCTCGTTGCAGAGCGTCGCTGAGTGGGAAGTGAGGCCCCCCCCTTTTACTGTTCCCTATTGAACGACTAACTCAGTTATCTGAGGTGGGTAGTCTTAGACCCATGCAGTGGGGAAACTGAGGCAAGGGGCGCTTTGAGTGATGGCGGCATGTTCTCCCAGGCAGGAAGCATCAGAGCCAGGACCCCATTTCCAGTTGAGTCCTGGCTGTGAGCCCCTGAAGCCAGCTTCTCCCTGATGTTCCGGACAAGTGTGCTGGTGTGTGAGCAGTCTGCCGCCCTCCAGGTGACGCTTCTGGATCTCGAGTGGCAGAGAAACAAGATAGAGCCACCCAGGTCAGTGCCAGGCCACCCCTGGTCTTGACTTGCATTTCTGGAACCCCAGAAAGGATGTAGTGACAGAGCTCAAGGCAACCCACTACCCTTTCTCCTCTCCAAAATCCTAGAGAAAAACCACCCCCAATAAATGTCCCCCCTGAATCCCCCTGCTTCTCTCAATTCGGGTTGTGCAAAGACCCAGCCCAGAAGAACAGGGGCCCTTCTCAGAGGCAAGTGAGAGGATACAGACCCGCCCATAGCCCAACAGCAGGAGGAGGCAGATGGGCGCTAGGCCAGGCCGTTTCCAAGGCGGCCCAGTGCCGGAAGATGGCTGTCCTTCCACATGGGGCTGTGACAAGGAGGAAATGATGGCTTACTTGCCCACCCCCAGCACCCACAGTGGGCACCCCACAAAGGTGGCTGGTATTAGCATTCCTAATAGCACGTGTGTTCTTGGCAGACTTGAAGAGAATGAGCTGGGTTTTTGTCTTTTCCATCTCTGAACCACATGTCTGATTTGAGATGATGATGATGTGTGTGTGTGTGTGTGTGTGTGTGTGTGGTGTGAAGGGGTAACAGGATCCACTTTGCAGCAGTCCCATCCCCCATTGAGGCCTTATTTCTGGCCTGGCTGGACTTGGCATGGCTTGCACACATTTGCCTTCCCAGGCCTGGTGCCCGGTCCCAAGTGACCAAGCTGTCTATGTTCATACACAGAGACTGATGGTGACAGTGCTCTTGTGGCCAAGATGGGTGTCTTTCTGGGCTACCCTGTCCACAGGCACCCTGAAAGCAGGGAGAAGGTGATGGTGGCAGAGGAGGAAGAGAAGCTCAGGAACTTCCTCCTCGCTCCTTGCCCTCCCTCCAGTGTCGTCCAGAGCTTTCTCTGTCACCTTTGTCAGTGTCTAAGGTGAAAAGAAAAAAAACAACAACAAACGTCTCCCAGAAAACTTCTGTCCTTCCCAGGTTGGTCCTTGCAGCAAGGAGCCCAAGAGATCTGGCTACAGGCCTTGTCCACACATCCCAGGCTGCCCCCAAACCAGCCAGGGCTCCTGGACACAACCAGTGGATTCTGTCTCTGGGACTTGGCATGTGCTGTTCTCTCAGCCTGGAACGTCCTTCTGAAGCTCGCAGCCAGCTCAGACCGCCCTCCTCTGGGACGCCTTCCCCACAGCCTCCCGGCCTGCTGCAGCTCCGCTCAGGCTTGATTTCACAGGGCGCCTGGGGAGGCAGAGCTCAGTGAGAGAAGCTTCCAGCTACTTCTCTGATGAGGCAGACATGGAGGAGCCAGCTCTCCACCCGCTGAAGAAGCGGTGGCATGGTCTCCCTCAGATGGAGGACACGAGAGCAGACCTGGACCTTGGGGAGCATGGGAACAGCACCCTGGGAAGGGCACAGCAAGCCCCCCCCCCCCGAGAACCCTGGGGAGCAGGGACAGTCTGTGCTTGGAGCTCTCACATCTGCTCAGGGGGGAGGGAAGGAGATCCCAAACCCTTGGGGAGACTTGAAGTATAGGTGGTCTATCTAGCACCTCCTGGGGGCTGACCCCAGCCAGGGAAAGGGCACAAAGGCCTGGAAATCAAATGACAGTGAAGACAGGGCCAGTTCCAGCATGACTAGAAAGAGACAGAACAACACTGTGGTCCTGGCCCATGAGTGGGCACCCCAGCCCCAGGGCAACCAGACTTCCCGGGAGGTCTGAACCCCTGGAAGCGGCTGTGTGGGAACCATAAACACTGGTCACAAAAGGGTCATGCCAGCTGTCCTCAGGCCTCCCCCAGAAATTCCTCTTCGATGACATACGTGTGTGGGGTGGGCAAGAGGTCCCATCCTGCCAGCCCTCTGGGCCCCACACTACCCCTGCAGGTGGCAGTTGTCTGCCTCTGCCAGTTTGGCCCGGTGCCCCCAGAAAAGCCAGTTTGTGGAAGAGGTGCTCGGGTGGTGCAGGCCCCATCTGCGTCTCTGGTGTGTCTGTGCAGCTGAGTCAAAAGCAGGAGTTGGGCTGAGTTCCCTGTCCTGACGAGGGTCATCCACTAAGGAAGGCAGAGAGCAGCCTTCTCTCCACAGAGGGAGCTGGGGCTCAGCACCCACCCAGAAGCGGTCTGTTCACTGCAGCCCAGGTTTTCTACGGGGTTGGCATCCTGGAGACATACGTGTGTGTGTCCTGAAGCCTCTACAGGGAGGGATTTGTCGCTAATTCATCTCACCTCCGCAGCACCCAGCACCCAGCACCCAGCACAGGCTCCCAGGCTAGGGTTGCACCTGTGGTCAGTCTCCCCCCGACTGCCCTCCCCTTCACCTCCCAAAGCCCTGCGATTCAAGTAAACACAGATCCCTAACCTTTGACCCTAGCACAGATGAGACCAGGGTTTTCAGACCAGGCAGGGAGCGCCATGGCAGCCAATTCCCGGGGAAGCCTACCCACCTGAGTTCAAGACCAGTATCTCCTGCCTGGGCGTCCTGGCCAAAGTGCCTTTGCTTCCCTGTGACTCAGTTTCCTCCGCTGCAAACAGAGAATGATAACAGCATCCCCCTCAGGGGGGTTTCCTTATGAGATGAGGTGAAATGGGAAGAGTTGGAACCGGGCAAGTCACAAGTGCTCAGTAAACTCAGTTATTATTATGAGGAAGCACAGCAGTAATAATCTGGTGCCAGTTGGGGGTGCGATTACCAAACTGGGGTTCACAGACCCCACCCGCCTTTCTCCCAAACGCGGGCAGCCTGGCCCGAGCAACACACCCTGCATTTGTTTCCTTGGTGTCTATTCCCTTGAGCAGCATTAAGGCCAGAGAGCGATGGTCAGCTCTGCACCCAGGATTCTAGATTTGAGGCTTCAGCAGTGCTCAGGTTGAATTGCACAGGAAATGGCCGGTCTTGAAGGGGATGCGTAGTCGATCCTAGGATCCCTTCCGGCCTGTGTGGGGAGACTCCTGGCTTGCATCTGCAGGCTTTTACCAGGCTCTCAGTCTGGTCAGGCACTGTGCCAGGAGCTGAGGACACAGCAGTGGCAGCGATGCAGTTCTTACCTAACTGGAGCCCAGAGAGCACAAACAAGGAGCCCCCAAAGGCACCCCTGTCCCCCTTCTCCCTTCCTGTCACCACCTCCTTGTCCTCATCTCCTCTCATCCACCCTAGTTGTTGGCCTTCATGGATCACACTCATTTTCTCTACTTTCAGAGCAGAATCCAGTAATGCAACAAGTCAGGAGAGCTGATGCATTCCCAGACTCCTCCTGGGCGACGGCCTTCAGAGGCGGAGCGTCCTGGCCCAGACCCAGGGTGGGTGCCTCTGTGGTCCAGTTTCTTCATTTTTAAGATGGTGGCAGGGTGGGGGTTGGGTAGAACGGGAGGGAAGGGTATCATCATCTCTAAAACCTCTGATCCGAAAGCCCATGTTTCCGAATCCCCTGAATCCTGTCAGATCCTGGCCTTCTGAGAGTGGATTCTTTTTTTATTTTTGGAAGCTGCCAAAAGCCACCCTGTGGTGCCAACTTTGGTGACTAAGGTGGGTGATGGTGCTGAGAGAAGCCATGTTTGGTCACAAATCAGGGTGGTTAGAACTAGCGGGCGGCTGCTCACTCTGGGACCACACCCTGAGACAAGTCCAAAAATAGATCCCATCTGTGTGGCTGACTGGATGGAAAACAAGGCAGAGGTCCTGTCATCATTTCTCTGTGGACCTCAGAATGTCCTCTATATAATGGAGGAGAGGAATTAGACTCCCATTTGGGTCTAGAGAGTCTTTCCCAAGTGCTTAAGTTAGAGGTGTCTTGCTCTTTAATAAAATCCTTTAATCCATGGATTTTTTTTATTTTTTATTTTTTTATTCCTTAAGGGTAGTCGCTCCCAGACCCTACAAAGTCCCCTCACTCCCTTTCCCCGCAGGCCTCCCCCGCGTTCCATGGTGCTATGCGCGGCTACGGCCACCGGGTGGCAGGACAGCTCCATCTTGGAATCCCCATTCGCCTGCATCCTCCGTGAGCAGCGCCAGAGTTACCCACAGCCCTCTCTCTGGCAGGCCCCACCACGGATGCTAGAGACGAAATGCAGCAGACCTTGTCCTTGTTCTGCAGCAGGAATTCCTGACACCGTAGAGAAGCAGTCATCCTGAGGCCGTCTCCTCGTCTCTCTTTAGGCCTCAGTCCTGCAATGCTGGGACCTCCAAAATCCTGAGCAATGCTTTCAGGACCCTCTGCAAATCAGGTATCACCTCCAGGCTGTCTCAAACCTGAGTGAGAGAGTTAAGGAAATGAGCACACTCCCCCACACTTCAGCAGAGGACCATGCTCCGAACAGAATCCCTGAACCCAGCCTTGAAGGGGTGCTTGAATCAGCAGAGGACCTGGGTCAGCTGGAGGGAGCTGAGGCAGAAGCTGTGGCTTCCTGTGAAGAACTGAAGAGCCACTTCCTTTAAACAGATGGCTGTGGGGGAGGGGCAGTAGATTAGGGAGCATGGGCTTCCTGGCTCACCGGGAGAGGAAGGGGGCCCCAGGAAGGCCCCACGAAGGGGCCCACAGCAGTCTCTATTTCCCTTCCCTCTGGGGTCTCGGTGGAGCAGTGAGGATAGGCGGGGTCACAGCCTTTCTACGTGCTGAGAAGCCACAGAGAGGTGAGTCAGGTTAAGGCGAGTTCTTTTGCATAAGAGCCTCTTTTATTCCAGGAAGCTAGCCCCAGCACCCACACCCAAGTACCCAAGTCCACATACACATCCTCAGAACCCAGCTCCAAGTTCTTGGCCTCCAGTACCTGCTCCAAGTTTCCAGTACCAAGTGCCAGCTCCCACTGGGGTGCCCAGTACCCAGTCAGGCTGACTGGAACCTAGTAGCTCTTCAGTTGGGTGGGGGAATGACCCCATGGTAGCGTTTGTTCCAAATCATTCTTCCAGGATCTGGTTCCTGGATTGATGCTGCCCCTGTGGCCAGCACTATGGGAAATGCCAGGCCAGTCACTGACAATGCCAAAACCCAAATTGATGTAATTGCACTGCTTTTGTTCTGTTTGCACACACTGCTAGTCCAGGGTGGTGCCTAGCCACCCCTTTCCACCTATAATCTCATTCAGCAGGAAACCAGACCTCCCCAACAGAGTCAGAAGCAGGAGGTGAGGACCAGGGCTGGCTTCTGAGACCAGTTCAAGGCATACTCTTTAGTCTCTATATGTCACCTCCTCCAAGAAACCCTCCTTGACAACCTACTTTAAAATACCTGATTGTTTCTTTCTACCAGGTGGTGCCCAAACTTAGCTGTACCTGGGAATTACCTGTGTCTCACCCACAGAGATTATGATATAGTTGGTGTGGGGAGCAGGCTGGACTCTGGCATTCAAATAAATCTCCATGTCAGTCTAAGGTGCAGACAGACAAGTGTGGGAACCACTGCACTAGCTTATCACCCTAATTTTCTGGACAAGGTGAGTACAGAAATGGAGGTATGGCCCCAGCACCCACCCCACAAGTACCGAAGTCTAAGAATTCAGTCTCAACATTCAGTCCCAACACCCACCAAGGTTTCACCTATTTCAATTCATGTAATCTGCGCAACAACCTTCAGTACAACAATCTTCAGTATTACTAAGACCCTCATTTTACAAATGGAGAAATCAAGACAGAGGTTAAATTATTCCTGAAGGTAAACAGCTAGCAAGAGATGGTCAGGATTAGAGTCCAGACAGTCTCTCCAGAACTCAGAGGGAACTCTATATAAATAATTGTCAAATAATTGTCAAATTGTCAAATTGTGGGACTTAATCTTAATCTCCCTCTGCTCACCGCCCCCACAGTCAATCCAGCACCTAGCCAGCCTGGAGATTCTATCTAATTATTTTTCAGTCTATTCCCTACCCTCCACCCACATGACCCTCTTCCCATCATTCAGTTGGCTACCCTCACCCTGGATGGTACCCACGGGGGCCTCCTGATGGGTCTCCCTGTGTCCACCCCACCCAGAGCCAAGAAGATCTTAAAACAAGGTAGATCAAGGGATACCCCATCCCCAAAAGGTGCCAGTTGCTCCTCATGATTTAGAATGCAATTCTACTTCCTTGGGTTGGCATTGGAGGTCTTGAATAATCTGCTTCCCCAAACCTCCAGCCTTATCTCACCTCATTTCCCTGCCCCCAACTCTTCTCCCAGCCAGGCTGGCCTCTTTTTCCTTCCCAGAACTCTCGAGTGAGTGCCTGCCTGTCTCACTGCCCATAAGCCCTTCCTTCTCTGCCTGGAACACTTGTTGCTTTTGGAGGCAGTGGGAATGCAACTTCTCCAGAGACCTGAGCCCCCAGTCTAAATTAAACGCTCCTTTACCCCAGCCGCCTGTACCTTATGTTCCTAGAATTGATCACGATTGTAATAAAAGCATGATTGGTATAAGCATCTGTTACTGTCAGGCTTCCGCTCTAGACTCCGAGCTCCCAGAGTACAAGCACCGGTTCGCTGTTGTTTATCACCGGCACCCAGCTCAGCGCCTGACACACGGGAGGCACCCAATTGCTTTGGCTGAGTGGGTAATGAGGGGTGATTGTGCAACTACAGTTTAAAATTGGGAATCTGCATTTCTGCAGAGCAGTTATGCAGGACTCGATTCGTATGGGAGTTGTTTACACCCTTCGAGAGCACCCCCTTCTTCTACCGCCCTCCCCTTCTCCCCCTCCCCCCTCCCCCCTGCGCCCCCCAAGGCCTTTCCCAGGCAAGGCCATTGGGCGGGGCTTCCGGAGCGGGTTGGGTGACGTCAGAGATGAAGGCGTGTCCGCGGCCAGATTCTGCTTCCCGATTGGCGGGTGCGGGCGGCAGCAGCCACACCCATCGCCGCAGCCGCCCGAGTCAGCGCCGCGGACTGGAAGCTAAGGTGCGCCACGAGGAGTCCGCCTGGACGACGGTGAAGTGGTGCAGCGGCTGCACACCCTTCTGCTCGTCTGGGTGGCGCCAGGGCCTGTTCTCCTAACACCAGGCGTTTGGCTGGACTCATGCCATTCTGCTCGGAGCTGGGACAGCGGAAGGGACGCGCGCAGTAGCTGGACCGCGTCCCGCAGCGGATGGGCAGAGAGTGTGACCGAGCCTGGGGCGCTGACCGAAGCGCACCTATTTCGGTCCTCTGACCTCAACGAGGAAAGTCCCAGACACACAGCCCCATCCTCCCCCTCACGCGCCGGACACGCTCCACCTACCCTAACCCCCAAACCTGGACCCAGTAGCACTGTGGAACTAGAGTGAGAGTTGGTTTCTAGCCTTAGCTAGAAATCCTGCAGAATCCTGAACAGGAGTCATGGCTTTGCGACCTCATTCTGCTCATCTGCAAAATGAGGCCACACTTGCATGGAATGATGTGTTGCATAGAGTGCCCAGCCTGATGGGTTGACACACTGGCTGCGTAGTCGGTACTAGCTTCCTCCTCCCTGCCCCTGCCCCTGCCCCTGCCATTGCTTTGTTCTGTGGCCTGGAGCATTTCACTTTCTGGAGGCCTCACTTCCCCCTTCCTAGGATGAGAAAATTCGAGCCAGAGGTCCTGGGAGTCTGAGTCAGTGATGAGACTGAGACCAGACCCCGCCTCCCGGTGTTTTCTTCTTTCCTGAACCCTCACCCTCTTCTTTTCCCCACCCGAACCCCTCTGGGCCTTCTAGTTGTGTCATTTGACTCTTCTTGGAGCTTCCTGACAAACAAGCTTCCTCACCCTCCCGGAGATGGCTTTAATGAGGTTGTGCCTAAGAGGGCTTAGCTCCCCAGGGGTTCGGCGGGGTCTGAACGTCTGCAGAGACCTTAAGGGACATCCTAGACACCTTTTCCAGCGTTTCTACTCAGGGTGGGTCACTCCTCTGTGTGAAACCCTTCTGTGGCTCCCTGTGGCCGTTGGGCCACTCAGCAAGGCTGATAAGGTCGTCTAGTCCCAATAAGTCCCTCTACCAGCCAGGCTCTTGCTGCTTTCAGCTCTTTCCTGTCCTCTGGGGATTTGCACAGATTCCCTCCCTGCTCCACCCTTAGCTAACTCCTCACCCTTGACCATCCTGGGACAGTGTGGACCCTAACTGTTGAGCACTGGGAAGGGACTCCTGACCTCAGCCAGCTTGGCTGCTCCTCTTATTGTTGCCTACCCTCCAGGTCAGGGAACTTTCGGCTCCTTGAAATGCAAAGCTCTTGTGCCTCTGTGCCATTGCACTTGCTGTTCTCTCAGCCCCCAAAGCGTTTCTTTTTCCGTGCTTAATTAATATTTGTTCTTCAAATCTCAGTTTAGAAGTCACTTCTGGGGGCGTGGGGTGTTGGTTGGTTCCTTGACTAGCCCTACCATAGCAAGAATGCACTTTCTAGGCGGGGCACAGTGGCTCGTGCTTGTAAGCTTCAGCCTATGAAGCGGCCGGGGCTAGGGATCGTGGTTCGAGTCCCGCCTGGGGCCCGTAGCGAGACCTAGTTCCAAAAAAATAGCTGGGCATGGTGGTGCGCGCCTGTCATCCCAGCTACCTGGGAAGCTGAGGCTGGGGATTGCTTGAGTCAGTGGTACCCCGGGCAACGAGAGCCTGGGGTTCCATGGGCAAAAATAGCGAGACCTAGTCTCAAAAAAAAAAAAAAAAAAAAGAATGCACTTTCTGTCACAACCTAATGTCTCTTTCCACTAGTCGAATGTTAGTTGTGGGAGGAGGCCTCGGCACTGGCCCTTTTGTCCTGCTTACCCTGCTGTCACTTCCATTCTTCCCAGTGTCCTGAAGTCCCGCAGAGGTCCATGGTTCCTGTTGCCCACTGAGGCCTCAGCCATGGTGCTTGGGCCGCAGCCCAGAGCACCAGGGAGTTATCCTTTCCTTCTGTACTCACTCCCCCAAACTACAGAGGGACCCAGACTAGCATTAGGCAGTGGCCAATGAGTTGTTCTGGAGACACCACGCCCCTGAAACTGGACTGCGTCCCTGCTGGGTGGCCTTGGGTAGGTTTCTTTCTTTCTGGAGCCTCAGTTTACCATCCCTAGAAGGAGAGACAAATAGTCCCTTCCAGGGTGTCCATATGCCAGAACTCAAGATAACTGCTCTTCTCTCTCCTGGGCTGGTCACCTCACCCTTGAACACGTCCACCTTGAGGAACAGAGGCCCCCTCCAGGGTCCCAGCATAGATGACACATAACCTGCTCCTGGATGGGAGTCAGAGATCCTAGGTTGTACAGTCACCTGTTTGGGGCCCCCAGCTTTCCAAGCTTCAGCCCCTCCCTGCTTCTGTCTCTGCTGGGGAAGTGGCTTTCTCATTCTGTCTGCTCCCTGTGCTGTCCGTGACCTTTGCTGAGCCATTCCCCAGGGGACTCTGCCTCTCCTGTCTGTCCTCCCTCCCTCCTTCCTCCCACAAATGTTTATCCATGCCTACTCTGTGCATATATCACCGAATAAACTCCCTGCCTGTCCTTGCAAAGCTCACAGTTCAGTGGGGGAGAAGGACAAGGAAACCAAGTTATAATTCATTCACCCACCCCAAATCCTATTGCCCTCCCTGCCACTGCCCTCACCGCACAGTCTGCTCTCCACACTGAGCAAGAGCCATCCCGTTAAAAGGGAGGTTAGAACATGTGGCTCTCCGACTCAGCCCCCACCCATGACTCCTCGTCTCAAAGGAAAAGCCAGTGTCCTTGCTGTGACCTGCAAGGCCTGCAAGATCTACCTCATTGCCTCCCTCTCTCCCTCCTCAACACACCATTTCAGCTGCACTGTTTTGCTGTTTTTCAACATGCCAAGCATGCTCCTGCCCCAGACCTTTGCATTTGCCCTTGGTCCTGCTAGGAACGCCTTCTCCCAGATGTCCTCGTGACCTCTCTCCTTTCACTCAGATGTCTCCATCTCATCCAGGAGCCGTCCCTGGCAGCCCAGCTAAATATGACTCCCTATTTGCATCTGGTCATTTTACCAGCTTATTTTCTTTCCTTGCGATGACCAAGTGACATGTCATTATTTGTTTGTTGTGTGTTCCCCTAGGGGAGTATAAATCCCACAAGATCTCCTGAAATTCCCTACCCCTACCTCTTAGATTGAAAGAGAAAGAATCAATCTCAGGAAACTTTGAAACAAGAAAAGGCAATGCTAAAGTTACTACTCTTCAACAGTAACATTTAAAGCCTCAGTGATTTAAACAACTAGATTTGGGTGCAGGAAGAGGGAATGGACTAGAATAGAAAGTCCAGAAATAGATGCAATTGTCCATGGGAATCGAGTATTTGATAAAGGTGGCATGTCAAAGTGGAAAATGGACTCTCAAAGGGTGTTAGGACGACTAGGTAGACAAGTGGGGGGAAGAAATAGGTCTGTTCCTCACTCAGGGCACCAGATAAACTACAAAGGCATCAAGGCTTTTTAAAAAAAGCATAAAAACATCAGAGGAAAGTATGGGTGAATCTAGAGTCTCATAGTGGAAAAGTCTAAAAACATTCAAATGACTCAAAAGCCAATGACTGATGATTAAATGACTGGTGAAGTCAATAATATATATATTTTAAAAATCATAGAAAATTCTATGAATCAAGTCAGAAGACAAAGATAAACCAGAGGAAAATATTTGCAACTCAGATCACAAAAAGTTATCTCTATAAAGAATTTGTGGCCGGGCATGGTGGTATGCACCTTTAATGCCAGCCTTGGGAGGCTTGAGTGCGGTTCAAGACTATCCCAGGCAACATAGCGAGACCTAGTCTCAAAAAATAGCTGGGTGATGGTGCACGCTGGTAATCCCAGCCTTGGGAGGCTGAAGCTAGGGATCACTTGAGTCTGTAGGTTCAGGACTACCCTGGGCAACATAGCAAGACCTAATCTCTAAAAAAAAAAAATTAAAAAATTAAAAATAAGAATATCTGGAAATTTATTTATTATTTATTTATTGAGACTAGGGCTTGCTATTTTTGCCTGTGGAACCGCAGGCTCAAGTTGCCCGGGGTGCCACGGACTCAAGCAGTCCCCAGCCTCAGCTTCCCAGGTAGCTGGGATTACAGGCGCACGCCACCACGCCCAACTATATTTTTTTGGGACTGGGTCTCCCTACCTCCCCCAAGTGGGACTCAAACTCTGATCCCTGGCCCCGGCCATGGCTTCCTAGGCTGCCACCTACAGGCAAGCGCCACCATGCCCAGCACTGGAAATTTATTAAAAGAGCCAATAATCTAATAGAAACAGGGATAGTATGTAAAATGGCTTTTATTTATTTATTTTTTTTGAAACTAGGTCTCGTTTTTTTGCCCTAGAAACTCATGCTCACGTTGCCTGGGGTACCACAGACTCAAGCAATCCCCAGCCTCAGCTTCCCAGGTAGCTGGGATTACAAGCATGTGCCACCACGCCCAGCTGTTTTTAAGACTAGGTCTTTTTTGAGACTAGGTCTTACTGTGTTGCCCAAGACAGGTCTCAAACCCATGAATTCAGGCCACTCTTGGCCTCTCTTGTAGGCTGCAATTAAAGGCACGTGCCACCATGCCCGCCTGAAATGGCTTTTAAATATATGAAAAGAAGCTCAAACTCTCTCAGAAGAAATGAAGATCAGGAAAACCCTGCAGGGATACCATTTCTTATCAGTCTGATATACTCTATGGAAATTTCTTTAAGGGCACAATACTCTCACACATGTTGTCACAGAATATTCTCTCATATGTAAGTATTAATTGGTACAGGTCCCCAAGAAGGCATTTTGACAAAGTGTGAAACTTACTAATGCAGCCTGACACCCTAAGTTCTGGGAATTTATCCTTCAGATCTTGCACAGGTGAGGCACAATGTGTATATTTTTTTCAGCACTGTTTACAATAGTAAAGAACCAGAAAAACTAAGGTTAGGTGGAACATAGGCCAGTCACTAAATGGAGTACTATGCAACTGTGAAAAAGAATGAGAGTTGTGTATCTGGACAGGAAAGTTCTGTAAAGGTTAGTATGTTTAAGGTGCAAAGTTCAGAGCAGCATATATGACATAGCACATTTTGTGGAAATGGGAGGTCTATGGATATCATCTTACTGAGTGGCAGCATAATCAATGATTAGGAGCACAGACTGAGAAGATTGAATTCAAATACACTTTTTTTTTTGAGATTAGGTCTCACTATTTTTGCCTGTGGAACCCAGGTTCACATTGCCCAGGGTACCACAGACTCAAGCAATCCCCAGCCTCAGCTTCCCAGGTAGCTGGAATTACAGGTGTGTGCCACCACGCCCAGCTATTTTTTTGGCACTAGGTCTTGCTACATGCCCCTAGCAGGACTTGAACCATGATCCCTGGCCCCAGCCGCGCTTCCTAGGCTGCCACTTACAGGCATGTGCCACCATGCCTGGCCTACACCTTTTTTTTTTTTTTTTTTTTTTTTTTAAAGACTAGGTCTTACTATGTTGCCCGGGGTTGTCTCAAACCTGTGGACTAAAGTGATCCCTAGCCTCAACCTCCCAGGTAGCTGGGATTACAGGCATGTGCCACCATGCCCGACTTCAAATACATATTCTATAATGGAGTGAAAAGTGTCCCACCAAAATTCATGTTCTTCTGGAGTCCCTGTATATGACCTTATTTGGAAATAGAGTCTCTGCTGATATCATCAAATTAAGATGAGGTTACACTTGATGAGAGTGGGACCATAAATCTAACATGGCTGTTTCCATAAAGGAGGAGCATATTTTTGGATACAGAACCAGACCTACAGTAGGGAAGGCCATGTGAAGGTGGAAGCAGTGACTGGAGTAATGATCTATGAGCTGAGGAAAGCCAAAGACCACGAATATCACCTGAAATTAGAAGAGGGACATGAACACATCCTCATAGAGCCTCTAGAAGGTAGAAACCCCATCAACACCTCAACTTTGAACTTCTTCTCCCTGTGTGACAGAATAAATTTTTCATAGTGTGTGAGAATACATTTCTGTTGTTTGAAGTCACTCAGTTTGATGCGATTTGCTATGGCAACCCTAGAGAACTAATACAGGGACTGTGAGGCTGTACAATCTTGGGCAAGTTAGTTAGCCTCTCTGTGCTCTTGTTTCCTTATCCATAAAAACAGGGCTAATCATACTTACCTCATAGATTTGTGTTCTAAGGATTAAATGAGTTACTCTTTGAAAGAATTTAGAATAAGGTCTGACACATAGTGAGTGTTAGATAAATGTTAACTAAATATATGCTTGTATTTGCATAAAGAAATCTTGGAAGGACAACCAAGAAAGTAATATATGTGGTTGGTAGAAGGGGGGAAATAAGGAGGGACAGATGGGAGCAAGACTTTTGCAGAGACTTTGCATTTCGTAGGCTTTTTATGTATATTTCTTTTGAAGCATATGGATGTATTATCTGTTTAAAAAATTAAAAATTATTTAAAAACACAAATCTTATTAGTCTTCTGCTCAAAAACCCTCCACTGTTTTCTCATCACATTTATAATGAAATCAAATAGCCTTCCTGCGGCTGACAAATGCCACCAGAATGCAACACTTTCTCCCCATTTCCCCTCATTCACTCTCTTTCAGCCTCTCAGGCACCCTTGCTGTCCTTTTGCATACCCCCCCCATCCCAACACACTCACCTCAGGGCCTTTGCATCAGCTGTTCCCTGGCTTGATTCAGGCCTCTGCTAAATGTCACCTCTGCAGAGTCATTCTCTTCCCTAAACAGATGAAAACTTAGGAAAAAAGCAGTCCTCACCCTGCCATTGCCACCCTGTCCCCTCCCCTGCTTCACGTTCACTTTTCTTTAAAGCATATATCACCCTGGACATCACATAGCTCTTAATTGTCTCCTCCTTCCAAGAAAGGAGGGACTGTGTTTGTCTTGCTCACAGCTGTATCTTTAAGCCCTAGAACAGAGCCTGGCACAGTCAGCATATGCTGAACGAGTGGATGAAATGAGAATTCACACCCAGAATGCTTAGTTAACACAGTGCCTTACACCATGAGGCCTCCCTTCTCTCTCCTTTTCTCCCTTTCACCCCTCTCCCTCTCCGTTCCTGTGGACATCTTCCTATTCTCGCTCCCATCTCCCAGGAACACCTCTCCCATGACCATATCTTAGGGGTCCTCTGCTTTCCCAGCTCTACTCTCTCCATTGCAAGTGGTCTTTACAGTCACAGTGACCTGGAGGTGTGACATGTCTTCCCAGCGGACAGAGCTTCCCCTGTGTAGGGACTGTGGGAACTGTGTTTGGACCTGGCCCTGCCTCTCTCCTTCCCAGGGGCTCAGCCTGCAGTGTGACCCACAGGAACCACTGTGCAATTCCTGATCAGTGATGTCTGTTAAGGAGTTCTAGCCTTGACCCCCTCTGTCAGCATGTCCCTACGGCAGTCTAGCTGAAATCATTCTCCCTGCAGTAAAGAATGTGTTTCCTCTTTGTTCCCTAGGGCCTCTGAGAGCAGCTGAGCCAGATTTTTCCTGCCATCTTTTGTTGGATGTCAGAGCCTTTGCCCTGGGGGTGGGCTCTGGCCAGCTGCTGGCAGGAGAGATTGGCCTTGATTCCACTCAAAGGAGCTTAGCCTCCCTGCCTGGCTGCCAGTTCACCAGGATGGCCTGCTCCATTGGGTGTTGGGTCAGACACATGGTATGGTGGGCAGGGCTGTGGCAGTTAATGAACTTGGAGAGGAGAGAATGAACTTGACCACCTCACTCCCTTCTTAAAGTGCTCATCAGTTTATTCTGTCAGCACAAGGGACAATTCAGGAACTCTTACTATGTTCCAGTGCTAGTCTATTAGCTTCTTGAAGCCTCACTTTCCCAGC
>PVHY01017190.1:0-12237 GCA_004024945.1 Uropsilus gracilis
AAAAAAAAAAGAACAATAATAAAAAAGTAAACACACACACACAAAATGACATTTTCATCTGTTTTGCTAATGGTCTCAGAAAAAAATATGTGACTCTATAAAAAAACCAAACCAAAACAAAACCAAAAATAAAATAAATTAAGATACCAGAAAGCATCTATTTTGTATATATTCAATTTCACACAATTAAGTCAAAAGGTTAAATTTTCTACATGATTCAACTCCAATTTTGGGTTCAACATCATTTGAAGAGCTATAGAAATAGTACCATCACAATGTGGACCAAATCATACTATATTATCAATGTAATGTTTATTTATTTTTTGTAAGGAAGGCCTCTCTCTAGGAAACATAGCTTGTTCCAGCATCCAATTAATCATCTTTTTTTAAAAAACAAAACAAAACAAAAACAAACATTAAAAACAGGAAATATATTACATTCTTTTTCCGTTCGTGAAATCATTTTGGAAGGAGATAGAGCACAGGTTGTGGGTTTGCTAACACTATTACTTTTAGGGTTTCTTACCACATCACGCTTCTTCAGAGGGAAGTAAGAGCAGGGATATAAATAACATTTTCATCTACTATTTCTTTAAATGACTAAATTCATGTTTTCCAACCTGATCATTTCATTGGTGTGTATATTGGTGAGCGTGTACAAATATAAACTATTCAATCCTGAGTCTTAAGATAACAAAAAAGCAAAGATCTCAAGTGACCTAAGTGAAACATAAAGAAAAAAAAATAAGAGAATAAATGGGAAAAACTAGATGCAGCTAATAAGGACATTTAGATGCATTTAATGAACATTTCAAAACTGAATTAGATCTCTAAAATCTGTGTTGTTTAGAATCAGAAATAAAATTAAAATGATTTTATTCTGCATTTAAAGCACTGTGAGATGGGCAGGAAACAGAAGCACAATGAAAATGTCTTAAATAAGATTGTGGTACTTGAATATAGAAAGGTGAAGAAATACCACTGACTTCATATTGAAATTTACATTAAATTTTACATAACTAACAGGAATTTTTTAATAACTAACAGGAATATGGTTGATAGATAAAACACAATTTGCCCAGTAAAATTTGAATTTCAGATAAACAGTGAATAAATTTTTAGTATAAGTATGTCCTGAATATTGCATGAGACATATATTATAGGGGGCACACTTACATCAAAAGTTATTTATTTTATTTGTGCTTATTTAAATTCACTTTCACGACAAATACAATATTTTTATTTGCTAAATCTGAATAGTTCATGTAAGGAAATTTTACATATATCCTGTATAACCATTTTAAAATAAAAACAAAAGTATAACAACTACTGCAGTCAATATTCACTAAGTTCTATAAAAACCCAGAGAGCACTTAATATTTAAAATTTTTCATCCCCTCTAATGTTTTAGTGTCAGGAGTCTTGCTTTAGAGAAACCCGAGAAAGTCCATTTAATATATAGATTATTGGATTGTCTTAGTTGTCTGTGTATCGGTAGTCCGATGGGGGTTTCACCTCATGGGATGCAGAATTCTGTGACCAATGTTAGTGACATGAAGGGCTGTTTTCAGGTTGCTCAGTGTCCAGTCAGCACCATTGCCTTTTCCAAGAGGAATGTTCCCTAGAATGGCTCTTTCAGAACCTACTTCTGCTGACCCAGAATACCCAAAATGTAAGAATATTGGCAGGTTTATAGGAGCTCTGGAGGGAGAGCCCTTTTCTAACTTGCACATGTGAGTTATTTGGTGATATTTTTATTATTGATTTTTAGAAGGCAAAAGCTGATGCATATCCTTAAAATTGCCCCCAATTAGAACAAGGGATCGAAATATATCAAAGAACAATTTTATGAAGGATTCTATCATTTTATTGTCAATTTGGATAGATCACAGAAAAATTTCAAGGTTATAAGAATTTCCCCCAAGCTGAGCTAAATCTTTCAGTGTTCTTCTATTCTCCATTCTGTATACTAAACTCCCATTTGGACCATGTGAAATGATTTCTTCTTCCACTGAAATACTTTGCACAACATATGACTCCAATTATGAAGATTATTGTTACAGTTTCATGTATCTTATCGGGAACTCAACAGGTATTAAAAGTGATAGAAATGCAGAGGAAATACTTTCTATTTCTCCCTTTCTTTAAGCAACAGAAAAGAAATCACAACCATTTTGAAATAAAGAACAGTTTTACTACAGATGTCCCTGTCCTGGGTTACTAAAAACTGCATGTTTGTTTTGCTTAGAAAAGAAGGCAGACACAACAACACAACAGAATGACTGCACTCCTTAAATATGGCTGACATCACAAATTTCATGTTATATATAACTTACCACAGGTAAAAAAATGATAGCAATAATACAAAGTGAAACATGAGAAGAAAACAAAGGTATATATGTTGTGTGTGAGTGTGAGAGAGAAAAACAGAGTAAGAGAGGGAATTTTGTCTTACGGGCCTTGTGGCCTCCTGCTGAGGGAGGAAACTAGATGGCCCCTCCACCAGTTGTGCTGTACTGTCACACAAGGAGCTCTGGGCAATGAAGGGGCTCATGTTCCCAGAACTTTTCTGAAAATACTTCAGTGACAGAGAGAAGCTCTTCTGATAAAAGAAATCTATTTAAGAAACTTTTTTTTTAAAGAGAGAAAAAAGCCCTAGGGCTTTTAGAATCTTCAGTTAGGGCTTATTTGAGAGAGGAAAATACCACTAATAAAGCTAATCTTTAATTTAAAGATCCTCCCATTTTCCCAGTATGGCAAAATTTTCATCAGAAATTCAGCCTTTGGTAAATGTAAGCCAGCAGGGTAATGAGCTAATTTCCATTAAAACTAGTTTAATGTTACCCACTTCTTTTCTGGTTTTTGACTGATTCATGTATTTCTTATTAAAATTCATTAAATGGGCTAAGCCCTGCAGTTCCATAGATAATTTGTTTAAGCTATCTTAAGTAAGTCCAAGGACATTTTTCTTAATGAAACTGACCTACGCTAAGAAATGACCTTTTCATTCAGCACGTGTGTATGTCATTGCTGGGGTGACCAGACCTCGCACACTGTTTTTTAGAGGGGCAAAATATTCAACATGCAAAGAATATGCAATCATCTGCCTTCTATGGCTGGGATAATCTACTTTAATGTGATACGTGGAGGCTTTCTTTGCACTGCTTTAAAAACAAGTTTGTGTCTTATATAAAAGTGTTTTTCTTATAAACTCTGAAAGGCTATTTTCCAGTGACTGTTTCTCCTGGCTGTGTTCTTTATGGAGAAAGCAACTCAACTGTTTCAAATAATCCTGAACAGTATCTAGAAAGGATAAACTTGCACATGTTGTCTCCTGATAAATTTAGCTACATAAAGAATATGTTCAAATTAAAACAAGTAAGACGAATGACCTCAGAAAGGAATAAAGTAGTGGACTGGAAGAAGAGGATAAGTGTCAAGGAGCCTAAACTCCCAGTGAGGTGAGGCTAGCAGAAGATATTAACAACGACAAAGGTTTTCTTTTTTTTTTCTTTTTTTTTTCAAATTGATGCTTTGAACAAGACCAAGGGCAATGGAGAGAGAAATTGTTGCTGGGTTTATGACATAATAAAAACAGCTGGTCAAGAATATGTGGAAGGATATCAGTACTTGCAAATAGAAAATTCCAATTCTGAAGGCTACATTTTATTTACAATGATGTAAATAAAATTTATTTATTTATTTTTTAAAGAAACCCATCTAGAAAATATCTTTAATTTAAGACAGATTGAATGTCTGCTTTGGTACTTTACATAAACATTAAATAAATATTTATCAAGTTGTGGGTGTTTCACAAGCACTTCAAATTCAGCATAGCAAAAGTGGAATCTTTGATTTTCTTTTTCTGTGTTCTCTATTTTGATAACTTCTACTTGCCCACCACATTTTTCAGGAAACTGAAAGTCACACTTAACCTTTCACCTTCATTTCCATTTCCTTGTTCCATTTCCTTGTTTCCTTGTCTGTTGTCCTCCCAAAATTTATTTCAAGTCCACCTCTCTCTACTTCCTTGGCTACCATTGTAATCCACAAACCGTCATCTCTTACCTGGGCCAAATCTCTGCAAATCTGCCATCATCACTGACTGTGATAAAATGGATTCCCCTACGCATTTAAGACAGAGCATGAAACTGACAAGATCCTAAAAAAACTGGCCCCTATTTACTTCCAAGTCACCCCATGGCTCATAGCCTTTCACTCATTGAAGTCCCTTGAATAGTTAGTTCTTCTAACCAGAGGGTCTTTGCACAAGGTCCTTCATTTACCTAACCCCTCACTTTTCACACAACTACCTCTGACTATAAATATCAGGGGAGCTATCTCTGGGCTTTTGTTTTAAACCAAAATTCTCTATTATAATTTTTTACTTGCTTTTGTATTTTTCTTTATTATTACCATTTGTGATTATATTATAGTCATAGTTGCATTCTTATATGTGTGAAAGTGAAATGTACATTTTCCCAATTAGAGTATAAATCCCATCAGGGGAGGGACCATATCTATTTTGTTCAGGGTGAATTTCTAGTACTTACTACAAAGTTTGGCATTTAGTGGTATTTTAATAGATACAACAAATCAATGAATGGACAATAGTAGTGAAAGGTGAAGACAGTGGAAAGAAGAAGACAAAGTCAACAGATGCATAAGAGAACTGATGGGGCATGGTGATTGCTGAGGGTGGAGGAATATTGTAAAGGAGCACATTAAATCTATGATGACTTAGAGTTTGGAAACCTGGATGATGGCATACTTAGCTAAGGAAAGAAATACAGTAAAGAGACTGCTTTGAGTAGGGTCTAGACATCCAGGTTATGAATGAACTGTTTGAGGTGCTTTTGAGAAGCTGGGTTCAGGCAAAGAAATAGTGTATATCTGATCTCAGTGGAGGTATCAGGTTAAACTTAAAATAATGTAACATAATCATGTAACAAGTCAAGAGAACTCCTCTGGGTAAGTGGAAGAATCAATGACAAGTGGAAGTAACAGAGCTTAGAGTTTTATGTCCTTTCTCCTTCCTCCCCACTCCTGTGCTTGGCCAGGTTATTTGAGACCTGAGCCATGAACAGTATTATTGTAGCAGAGTGCTGTGCATGTGACTGTGCTTGAGACAAAATAAAGCTTGAGACTTGGGGCATCATTACTGGAGAACTCCAACTTGATCGCTGTATTCGTTATGTCTCGAAGCATTAGATCTGCCCCCCCCCCTTTTTTTTTAACAGAAGGGAGTTATATTTAATCAGGTATAGATGAAAAGGAATTATTACTCAAAACCAAAAGGAGCCACCTATAGTGCCTATGACTGCAGCTGAAAGGGAAGGATGTACCTTGAATTCTAAGGAATTGTTGCAATGCTGGTCACAGACAACAATATAAAGCTGGCAAAGTGTACTTAAGATGAACTCTCCCCCTTCATTTTTTGTTTGTTTTATTGTATTTTTATTGTGATAACACTGGTTTATAAACTGTATATGATTTAGAGGTATAGGTTCACATCTCTTCAGGTGTACAGTTACTGACTCCATGAAACATTTTAATTTTCCAAGGTAATTCCATACCCCACATTTGTTTATCAGCCTTTTTACTTTGCCAAGGATCACTTTGCTTGGTCTTTGTACTTGAGCTGGCTCTGCCCATTTCTGATTTTAGGAGTTATATCTAGCATTTGAGAAGTCTAAGGATGATTCTCCAATGACTTCTGTTTTTCACGGCATCTTTTTCAACATCATACTCTTCTTCTTAATCTTCAAGGCTAATTTTAAATATCTCTTTCTTTAAGTAGTTTTGCTATATGGTCCATACTGGCCTTAATTTTTTTTAAGTCATTTAAAAAGGGAAAATTGATTCAGATTCAGGCTCATGATCTCCATTTCTGCTCACTTGATTGCATAAAATGATACCCATTCTGGTTTTACATAAAATCAACACATGTGCACAGCTTGTAGCCTGGCTTCCACTGACAATGGTGTTGTACAGCTTTGCTGGACTGCAGGGGAGACTCTCTTGACACAACTTTCTAATGTCATTTGCTCATTTGGTAGAGAAACATTTGTGTTGCAGAAAGTTTCCAAAAGTCACTATCGTCTCTCTATCTACTCCAAGTCTTCCAACTGTTCTGGTTCTACCCATCGTTCTCACTATGCCAATTACCCCAGGAGGTCATTCATCATCACCTTGTCCCTTCACTTTCTGCTGTGCTGGGTTCTGTGATTTGAGATTTCAGAAGTAACTGATAGCGGGATGAGGTTTAAACACAACTTTCATGGCCCTATAAAGCAGTACATGAGCAGTTTTATCATTGCTAGAATCTGGGAATTGTTGGCATTTTATTTCAATATCATATTGGAACATGACTGGGGTATTGGGAAAAAACATACAGGAGATTCATGTCATTTGAAATGGAACTTTTTAGTAACATAATATGTTAGTGTGAAGAGTAATTTAAGTTTTACATACACACTAACTAAGGAAACATAATGACTGATGCATTTTTTTTATTTCCTGTGCTAACCAACTTAATCTACAAAATTTTGAAATCAATCTTCACTTTTGGCTCAAGCTTCCCTAATGAGCATCATTTATGTACTGCTGGTGGAGATACAGTACAAATACCATAAGATTGCTCCTGGAATATATGTCCAATGATAAGAGTCACAAAACATAAATAAAAATAAATTTATTTGTTTCATTTCAGTTCTTGGTGCAAATGACATTTGTCTTTCCATGCCCTCCTTCTTATATGCCCAGAGCATTCCCAGAGAGCAAGGAAAAATGGGTCAGGGGGATCACTGAGGAGGAACAAGGCAGAGCCCTCATCTCAGTCCATGCATCATTAGGAGGAACATTATGACTGAGGTCTGCGAATTGATGATTCATATAACATGGAGACAAAGGGTGCTATTTTAGTTTGGTTTCTTCCCAAAGCAGACTCTATTTTAGTTTGGTTTCTCCCCAAAGCAGACTCTGAGATGAGCACTAGGGTGACACCACAAACACAAATGAAGAATGATGAAAGCATGTTAGGGAAGATAAATATACTAATGAAAAATTACTGAGTGCCTGGAACTCAGTTATTCTGTGGAGTTTCTGAGAAACCCCAGAAAGTGCAGGCTAGTCATTCTACCTACAGTGAATAGTGAGGCTGGGGCCTGTCTGCTGACTATCCTCTGCCACTACGGAGTAAGATTTGTTCCTCACAGGAAACATACTTGTGTTGTTCCTACTTAAAATTGAGGAAGAAAAGAGACAACAAAAAAAGCTAAAAGAAGCCCATCTGAATGGGAAAAAATATTTGCCCTCCACAAGAGTGATAAGGGTTTAATAATGAATATCCACAAAGAACTCACACAACTAAACAAAACAAAACAAGAATCCCAATTTAAAAATGGGGAGAAGAACTAAAAAGACACTTCTCCAAAGAGGAAATATAAATGGCCACCAGGCACATGAAAAATTGCTCAACATTACTAGCAATCAGGGAAATGCAAATCAAAACCACAAAGAGATACCACCTTATACCAGTAAGAATGTCCCACATCCAAAAAACAGGCAACAACCAGCGCTGGCAGGGATCTGGAGAGGAAGGAACATTCTTAAACTGCTAGTGGGAATGTAAACTGGTCCAGCCATGATGGAAAGCTGTGTGGAGGGCCCTCAAATTAATGAAAATAGAACTACCATATGACCCAGCAATTGCTCTTTTGGGAATCTACCCAAAGGAGACCTCAATGCTTGTACAAAGGGACACCTGAGCTTGGATGTTTATTGCAGCACTATTTATGATTGCAAGGATATGGAAACAACCCAAATGTCCCAAAAGAGACAAATGGCTGAAAAAGATGTGGTATATATACACAATGGAATATTACCCATCAATTAAAAATGACAAATTAGATGAATTTATGGAAACATGGATGTACCTAAAAGAAATTATGTTAGCAGAAACAAGTCAAAAGAAAAAGACAGACACCAAATGGTTTCACTATTATATGGAACATGGGAAAGATAAACAAAAAGCCATGAAGAAAAGTCAAAACAAGTTGACAACCAAATTGAAGTACACAACTGGGGGGGTGGGGGGAGGGAACAGGGCAGAGTGGGAATTGTCAGGGAGGGTGAGGGGGTGAACCCTGGGGATTACAAAGATGTGAAATTTATATATAAATAAATTATTTGATTATAAAAAAAAGATTGAGGAAGAACCGGTAGTACAGACAAAGTTCTTAGGCATAAAATAAGAGATTCCAGTGCATAAGACATGACTCCTTTGGTTTGCTAGAAACATCCACAGCTGCCTGTAAACTCAGGAGAGTTGAAGATACAAAGGAGAGGAGCCTATTGATGAAAACAGACAAACCAAATCCGTGGTGGAAAGAAAGCCTAAATAAATATGCCCTTCAGTGACGATCTTTGGGAACCAAGGATTTACACAGAATTAAGGTGGGGATGACAAGTGGGTTTCACCCCTCATATCAGCTGTAATCAACTGGTGGCCTGGAGTGCTGTGTTAAGGATTCCAAATCGGCTCAGTAGGAACTCGTACCTTTATCAATTAGCAATCCCAGACAAGGAAATGGGAGGCCAGGGGGCAGCATGTGAACCATGTGTTCGACATCCTCCTTTAAAGTGGAGACATCTTTTTTCTATTAATGTAAGAACCAAGTGAGACATATCTTTAATGAAATATAATAAATCCTTCCACAGATTTGACCTTTCAAAATGTACAGCATGTGGAGCATCTTTGGTTAATGGGAGAATTCTCCAATTACTAATGTTATGAATAAGATGGGAATAAACTTCAAAGGCACAGTCTTCATAATAGGCATTAGCTCTGACCTGCTGCATATTTCAAGTAAACATGTTAAATTTCTCCTCTCACTGATACATAAAAAATCAAGTAGTCGTAGTATTAACTGAAAATCTAAAAGGCGTCAAAAGTTGACAATAATGTCAATAATGTCATGGGTGGTCATAGTTCATTTTGGTGGGGATGGGATGAGAACATTTGTGACTGATTAGTAAAGGTTCAGCTTCTTGTGATCACTTTTTCTCTCCCACATGAATCTAAAAGTTCCCTGAGGGCATGGGTTTCAGCTGAATTATTGCTCATCATTGATTTTCTAATATCTAGCATAACACCTAGCACATAGCAGGTGCTCAATAAATATTTGTTGAATCAGTAAGTGTCAAAATGCATTTACCAACATTCAAAATTCTAATTTATGCCTCTCTGAGAAAAATCTTACAGTTATTTAGCAGTTTGTCATTTAAATAACAGTTTGCATATATGGTGATACATTCCTTACGAAATCCCTGCAAAGGAGACAGGGAAGACATTACTGTGCGTATTTTAGAGAGTAAACTGAGGTTCTGATGGTACCCTGCCTGCAGACATGAAAAGAGAGAGGTGGCAGAACCAGGACTTGTCTGTCCACTTCTCTGACTTCAAGGTTACCGTTCTTTTCCCACTGTCTACCATTGCAGGATGACAGGTTAGTATGTAATTAGCAGACACGTTAATCGCTATGACCTTGTCCTGAGATCTTGCAGTTCAGCATATCCACTTTACTCTTTATTTGCGTGTTGACTCTTGGTTTTGCATTCAGTGGCATAAGAACAACTGCAGTACTAACCGCTTGGTAGCCCATGACACTGGGGCAGAGGGGCAGAACATGAGTTACTAGATTCATTGTTACTTATTATGTATTTATTTGCCCTTTGGAGACATCATCACCAGAAGAGGCACCATTCCAAGGTGTTCTTAGGAAAGAAAGTTAGCTTTTAATTAGAGACTTGGTGAAGTCCCACAAAGATAGAACTGGAAGAGTGGAAGGAGAGACACAAATGGACTTGAATATAGAACAAAGTCCTCTGTGATTCTGCAGTTTTCCATGATGTCGTGGCATCATCCTCTTTAATAGATGAAAGCATGAGTGGGTGGCTCCTGGACTGAGGAGGATGCCATGCTTGGGTCCTGGCACATGTGACAT
Organism: Uropsilus gracilis; assembly: GCA_004024945.1. Taxonomy (NCBI): domain Eukaryota; kingdom Metazoa; phylum Chordata; class Mammalia; order Eulipotyphla; family Talpidae; genus Uropsilus; species Uropsilus gracilis. The sequence continues at coordinate 10,008 of PVHY01017190.1, forward strand.
AAGTTCAGAGCATATTGGAGCCATGCTGGGGAGGGGGGTGAGTTTGCCAGCCAAGCTCTCATTTTACTGTTGTTGGCATGGTGTGTCCACTGAAATATTCCTGAACTGACAACTTAGTCACCAGACATGCATGAGCATCAGACATGTGGTGCTGATCTCTTAGGGAAGTGGGTGGAGCTGCATTTACATTCTCCTTTGAGCTATTGATCAGTGAGCTAAATAAAACCATGTTTTGTTTGGGTTTCACTCTTAGGGAAAACAGTGAAAGCAGGGACCACATTTTGCACTGGCAAAACTACCTTTATTCTTACCAATTAACTCTAACTGATCCCAAATAAACACTTTTTAGCTGAATTCCATTATGTTGTCAGCTTACTTTTGAGTAATTTGCCACTATGTTCAGTAAGTAAAAAACAAACAAAAACAAACAAACAAACAAACAAAAAACAAAGGAGATTTCAGGTTTTCAATCATTATCTAAAGGTAGAATTGGAAAAACCATGAGCTACATCTGTCACCTGCACATGACAAGTAATATTTGGTCACCGGACCCCTAGGAACTGTGTAGGTCTGGTTTGCTTTCTGAAATTGTAGATAAAAATCACCTTGTATTTTACATACGGTGGGTCTAGATTTTTATTCCTAATTGAATGAACCAGTGAAGAACTATGCTTTATGGTAAGAGGCAGCTCACAGTCCAACAGACGCCTCCCTCTGCAGCTAGCACCCTGGTTCTGCTGAATCCCGTAGTTCATCACAGCGACATTTTGCATCTCCTCTGTCCTCACCAGTCTCCCATATGAAGGGGAACAGGAACATTATCTTCCTTCTGTACGGACGAAGGTCACACTGCGACTCCAGCCGTTGCCCCTGCTGATGGGCTGCTCTGACTAATGATGACTAATGCTTTCCAGGGGCGCAAGGAACCTGCTGTGGCTGCCTTTTTTAATGAGATCAGGGTTCACTCCTAAGTCCTTTTTTCTCACTTTACACTTGTTCCCTTGGGGTCTTCTTCACTCTTACATTATTTCTGTCTGCATGAGAATAGTCTGTGGTGTTGCCTTTCTGATCCTGACCTCTACTATTTAGATGCCCCTATGACCCTCCCTTCTCACCAATCATTCACTTGCTCATCTTTAAACAAATAATAACTGAATGAATTCTGCTGGCCCAGTGTTGTCTATCTGACCTGTGCTAAGATAAAGGCAGTACTTGATTTAGCTGATTCTGCTTCTTCCATCCTTGCTCCCTTTTCTCCCTTACCAAACTACTCACCCAAGGTGAGTTTATTCATCCCCAGGCCTTTTTATTTTTATTTTTATTATTCATTTAAAAATTTCTTACATAGATAAATGGTTGCTGGGATGCCTTCCCTCTCCCCTTATTGCTGGAGAATCCTACATCACTTTCTCTATCCGTCTTCTATCCTAGTGCAGTCTAAGTGTCCACCTGCACCAAGACGGACAGTTCAAGAGGAGTCAGGTCCAAGATAAATGCAGTCCTTTTTTCTAAAAGCTTTTTCCACCTACAAACAACCCCTAAATCTATAAACAGTACCAGTAACACCCAAACTCTAAGCTCCAAACTGGGGACTTATTAAAACTATATCTTCCTCATCTCTGCACATTGCCTTAGTTCTGTAGAGTTCATCCTTGATAGCACTTATCCTAATGTTCCCTCTTCATCCTCAGTCTTTTATTTCATTCAGACCTCCAGAACCTCATGCCTTCTTCCTGCAGTACTGCACATGGCCTCAAGCTACTCACTCCTTTCCACTAGAGTTGCCTTCTCTGATCATTTTGTCTATAGTTGCTAAAGGAGTCCTCAACCCTTACATGCCTTTTGATCTTTTCCTCTCTGCTCCTTCTCAATCTCAGTCTTCATTTTATTTATTAATATTTAACATGTTAATAAGTATTTTACTTTGTTGAATTACCTGCTATTAAACGTCCATTTAAAAAAAAGTCCAAATCCTTTAATCCTTATTTCACTGTACATAATTCCTTCATACTCCTTCCATTTGGCTGTTAATGGAAACATTTTATTCTATCTTGTGACTAAAGAGTATTTTATAGTATGGTTAGCCATATCTTTTTGATCTAGTCTTCTATTGGTGGGCATTTAGGCTACTTCTCTGTCCTAGTTATTGTAAATAGTGCTGCAAAAACATTGCATAGTGTATAGTTTTGGAGGCAATGTTTTCACATTCTTTGGACAGATGCCCAGAAAT
>PVHY01017190.1:12337-32115 GCA_004024945.1 Uropsilus gracilis
TTTTTTTTTTTTTTTTTTTTTTTTTTTTTTTTTTTGGATAAGTGCCATTCCAGGGGTGTGAGATGATGTCTCATAATGGCACCTGCATCTACCTCATTAGAAGTGATGATGAACATTTTTCCACGTATGTGTGGTCATTCAGTTGTCCTGAATGGTGGATTATCTCTTCAGACCAACTGCCTATTTATAAATTGGGCTGCTTACTTTTTATTATTTAATTATATAAGTTTAAAAATATTTTGGATATTAGGCCCTTGTTGTGTAATGTGTAAATATTTTCTCCTATTCAATAAGCTGTATTTTACATCTCAAATTTTCTGTGTAAAATTTTTTTAATTTGAAGTAATCCCAATTGTTTATTTTTGTTTTCATTTTCCTTGACTTGGGGCAGTGTTGAGTCTCCAAAAACACTTTTATCATTGATGTCATGGAATGTATCACTGTTTTATTTTATTACTGCAAGTCCTATAGCCAAGTCTTTAACTCATTTGAAAATTATTTTTGTACATAGAATTAGAGAATAGTCCAACTTCATTCTTTTACATGTGGCTTTACACTTTTCTCAGCACTATATTTTAAGGAGTCTCTCTATTCCCCATTGTATGATTATAGCTATTTTATAATAAACTATCAAGACATACATACATATCTGCATGTGGAACAGAATTAAAATGCTGTCCCACTGATATATGTTTGTATTTTTATACCAATACCATAGAATTGTACGTGTTGATGCTCTGAAGCAAAGTCATGAGATAGCTCCATTTCCTTTTTCCTTGAGATTGCTTTCACTATTTGAAGTCTTTAATGGTTCCAGATACATTTTAGAATTTTTCATTCAGTTCAATTTCTTTGAAGAATATTGTTGGTATTTTGATGGATATTGTGTTATATTTACATATTTCTCTAGGTAAAATAGTCATTTGGTCATTTTCATTATATCAATTTCCCCTATCGATAGGTATAGAACGTTTTTCCATCTCGTTAGGTCACAGTCCAAATCCTTTAATGACATCTTGTAGTTCAACATTGTAGTTTTTGTTTTCTCTGCATAGGTTCTTCACTTCCGTGGTGAAGTTAATCCTGAGATATTGATTTTTTTTGAAGTGATTGCAAATGCAATTATTGTCTTAATTTCTTTTTTTTCTTGTTCATTATTTGTATATAAATATGCCATGGGTTTTGTATGTTGATGTAATCTGGAGGGAAGTCTTTTCAAGGAATAAATTTGAGCACATAATTTCTCATTTCTTCTATATCCATTTCCATTTGCTGCAGAACAAAATCCAAACTTCTTAGCATGAAAGCTGCTCCGTGATCTGGCTGCCTGCATCTTGAGCCTCATTGTTTATAAAGTCCTCACATCCCTCTTGCCATCTGTCCCACTCCACTTGCAGTTCTCAGAACACCCAGGGTGTTTGATGACTCTATCTTTTCCTTCCCTTGCCCATTTCTACCAGAAATTCCCTCTCCATATTGTCTGCCTGGCAACAAATTACTTCTTTTGAAGTTTTAGCTCAAGTGGCATGGCCTCTCTGAAAAGGTCTCACTATGCTTTCTCTTTGAGGCCGAACAGACTTTGTCCAAAGTCCCCAACAGCTTCCTGGTCACACCCCTGTGTAGAACCTGGAATAATTAGGATCCCTGGCTGTTGATCAGCATATAAGTCTCCCAGAGGCAGGCATTCCCAGCTGCCTACCAAAGGGATGGGTGTTGAATGAGTACTTCTGCATACTTAAAGAATCCTGAGTAAATTAATAACAGGGATATTTACTATGGAAAAAAGTGCACTGTATAGTGCTAGTTTGTTTATTTTATTATTACCTATTGTTATTTTTATTATTAGCTAATTGGCTAATGTACTCCAGTTCCCTTTTGTGGAAGATCAATGTATGAGAAACAGGTTCCATGGAAAACAGCTTATGGTGCTGCTTGTTATATGTTAGCTTAAGTGATTTGACTGTGAAAAAATAAAAGAATTATGGAATATTTGAACTGGGATGGACCCAACTATACATTTACTTTAACCCTTTCATTTTCCAGAGCACCTTGAAGCCACAAGGTTAGTGGCAGAGCCGGGAACTTGTGCAAGTCCAGGACCCTCACTGTCTTGCCATATTAAGGAAGTAACCTGTGCTGAGCTTCAGTCATGTGCCTGCCACTGCTTTCAGTCACACACAGATGTTTCACCTTAATAGCAGACACGTGCACTTGCCAAGTTTACAACCCAGCTCTGTACTGCTGCTGCTTGCTTGCCAGACTCCAGCACATTTCTGCCCTGTCCACTGTCATGCTTTGCCACATAGCTTCTCTGACCTTGGATATCTCCTGAATTTCCCTACAAGAAATGATTCTTTTTTCTTTTTGTGTTCCTTTTACAGAAGCATAGTAACATATAATATTGAAGTAGTTTCAGGTAACAAAAATATTTGGTATTTGTATATATTACAAAATGATTACCATGCAATTCCAGTTAACACCTGTCAACAAAGCACAATTTTTTTTTCCTGTGATGAGAACTTTTAAGTTCTATCCTTTGCCTTTCTTTGTTCTTGACCACGACTACCTTAATTCTCTAAATTGTTATCTGCCCCATCTGTGGATCTGTCAGATTAAAATATCCATAACAAATCAACAGTCTACCTATCTTTTGCAGGGTGTTCTTCAATATCTCCCGTGGATTTCTCATCAGGTTAACTGCTCCCTATTTGGCTTACCCTTAGCCCTACTTGATACATCATACAATAAATATCCCTATTTATTCAGGAAACACCATGTTCTATAACCTTTTTTTTTCATTCTTCCATATCCACCAACAGGTTTTGTTTTCTGAAATTACCCAAGGCTGTTAGATCTTATAATAATTTAGTTAGAGAACTAGACTGAATGTATTGTTTAGAGTGAAAAGATTGTTATTTCATGGAGCTGTGACAAGTTGAGTGTTGCCAATGTATTAACCAAAAGGTGAAATAACAATATGGTATGGAGTGAATAAAAGACTATATTAAAACAATGGACAATCTGGCAATCATTAACTATGTGCAGAAAATTCAAATTGCTGATAATATTCACAAATGTCTTTCAAAAGATAGAGAAGACAGAATATGATTATAAATGATTTAAGTGACTGGTAGATATAATTTTCAGTTTAAAAAATCAAATATGCAGAACATAGTTCTTCTCAAGCCTTGGGTATTTGGGAGAAGTCAGGGTTTCAGGCTGGTAATACAAGTCGATCATACACATGCTCTGTTCTCTCACATTAGTATATTTGTCTGAAATATGTCCAAATCTAGGATGATTTAAGTCAAACACACCATGTGCTTTATGGAAAAGCAAATAATTGTTGATTTCTTTTTCTATTGAGCAGCTGTTTCAACTCATATACACAATCTATTAGTAATTTTCCTGGCTTGCCAGCTTTTCTAGCTCTACAGAGAGAAATAACACAAAATAAGGAAAAGTGGAAAGCTGAAAACAGCAAGTCACATCTGAGTTCTTACTCTGTGCTAGATAATGTGTTCAGTATTCACTTTATTCTATTTGGTCTTTACAATAACCTGTAGATGGGAGGCTGGTGGGGCAGTTTGGGTGAGGAGGGAGGCTTTCTTATCATTCTATTTTACAATGAAAGTAACAGAAGATTCAGAAAGATGAAAAATAATATTCAAAGTCACACAGTGGTTGAATGGCAGAGTAGGGTTTTAAACCTAGTTTTCAAACTAAATCACTGTTTGTTTCAACATTTACAATCATAATAGGTGGAAAGTTGCCAATGTGACACTATATAAATGCCAATCTGTATTTGATTGTTCAAAGAAAACAGTAATAGACCATTTCACGATTCCTAATACATGCATCTTATGTTGTAAGGACCATTTTGAGCTAATGAATGAACAGGAAGAAAAAAGAATCTCCTTGGACTAACTGGGAATTGATACTCAAAGCATGGATATTCCTTAAACTATACAGAAATACTCAAATTATGAAGAAATTGAAAAGTGTTTACGATAAAAACAAAAATTGAACCAAACCTAACTCACGAAACTTGTACAGAACTGAAGGAATAGAAATCAGAAAACGATTTTAAAAGTCTATCCCACCATAGGGTATGTGAATTTGTCAGCCTTTTCCCTCTATTTGCTTCTATAACCAGCACCTGTGGCATTGCATCATTCTTGCCTGGGCACATGCCTGGTATGTACCCATGAGTGGTCACATATGGGTCTAGGAAGAAAGGATAAAAGGGCAGTGTCACCCTGGGCTGAGGGAGAGCACATGAGAAAACATGAACATGAGAGAGAGTGCCAGAGAGAGCATAAAGATCCTTGGGGGGGCTGGAGAACTGGCCTGCCTCCCAGACCCCTGGCCCTGCCCTAGCCCTGCCCTGTTCTGCCCTGGCCTGCCCTAGCCCTGCCCTGTTCTGCCCTGCCCTGCCTGGTGTGTCTGTGCAACTGCTAGAACCAGTAAAGAAGCTACCCAAATAGACCTGCCTGTGCACAAAAATTGGCTACAAGGATATTTACACTACACCCATGAAACAGGTCGACAACAAAAGCATCAACATTTCTGGGAATCATAAATAACCTCATCCTCATTTGGAGTAAGAAGGAGAAGCAGGGAGTCCAGCCCTTTCTGCCTCTCCACAGCAGGTGCCATTCCTGAGAGCTTTCATTCCATAGGACGTGTGTGGCATCAGCCTGTATTTTTTTACATTACATCATTCTTCCTTTAGGCAGATTAGAAAAACACGTATGTTTTCTCACTCTGTTCCTTGATGTTTCTTCTTTCACCTTTTGAAAATTGCTCTCCACTTTCAAGAACCTTTTGTGCTAAAGAACCAAAGTGCTCTCACACACTTGACCTCTAAGTCTAGAAAATCACTCAGAGACATGTTTTTTATTTTTGAGTCAGCTCTAAGATTTCCAGAAATAGGAATTGTTTTCTGAAAGCACTTATAGAGGAAAGTCATAAATGTTGGCACTGCCATTCAATTTAGAGGCCAAGATAAGTATTTTAAAGGTTTTAAGACATTAGAGAAATATTAATGAAGAATTTGAAGACTATATTATCAAAAAGTTTAAATACTAATCAAAATTAAAAAAATACTTCATATGCTAAATAATCAAAGATTGTCATTTAAATGTTGATAAAGATCCAATAAAATCATTTACTTGATGGAAACCAACTAATGTTAATTCCACAAAGCCCTCTTTTTAATGATTTAATGCTAGTATTATCCATTACTCCCTAGCTCCTCTTTTTTTGCATTATGATGAGAACAGAAAAATCTATGGTGTAAAAGTCAGTAGGAGCTTAGAACAGAATGTGTGTATTTTTGAATTCATAACTGCAAAGGGCCCGGATGAGTATAGAATATCACTGTTATATTCATCATTATTATTAAGTCTATTCTTATCAAAGCCCCTGCTTCTTCCAGGCACTTAGGAAACTATTTTAAAACAAAATTGCTCTCACATCTTTTCAGCTTACAAAGAATTGGTACAATCGACTTGCAGTAGCAATTGCTCTCCTGTACATCTAACATCCCTTGGATTAGAATCGTGTAATGTCCCAGCCTGCCGAGTCACAGGCAAGAGTTACACTAATGCTTTCTCATTCTCCATTACTGCAGGATGCAGAGAATTCACTGGGAAATAGTCATCATTATTACAGTTTTGGGATTGATCTATTTCACCTGGGACTTGGGGTCCAGGAGCACTGAGCAGTGTAGTTTATTCAGGGATTAAAGAAATGGTTACTCTTTCCTCAGAGTAACTAAATGTAAGTTTTTCACGCACAGATAACTTCTGAGGTGAGTTATGTTGTGTGGGCTAGAAAGAAACATCTATACTCATTATTCCTCATAGTAATTTACATTTTACAGATGAGTCACAAATGCTCTTTTTGGTTTTATTTCATCATACATGACTTTTGGGAGAGGAAGTAAATCAGTAAATAAAGACAGTCTTCCTACTTAGTTTTATTTGGAGAGCTCAATGCCAGAGAGGAAACGTCTCATGGTGAGAATTCTGAAAATCTATTACATCTCTACTTCATCTTTCAGGTTTAAGCTGCCACATCCCTGAACCCCAAAACTTTGGCATCTCTGGACCCCAGTTTATTAGTCCCAGTTGGGTTACAAGACCTCTAGGTCTGACTCCTCTCATGCTCTGTCCTTGTTCAACTTATTTAGGGCCTGTCAGCTGACCCAGATACCTGGAAGACGGTGACCTACTAGCCTCCACCCCTGAGCATTGCTTCTTAGGGAATATTTCGCTACTGCTCTGAAACCCAAGATAGATCCTCACTCAAAGACTTGCTGTCAGGCTACCTCCTGAAAACTTACCCTTTGTTTTCTGAGATTTCAACAATTCATCAATCACTCAGGCAGATATGCCTGTCAGTTCAGTGCTAGAAATACTATGCTTCTATTTGTTCATTATCAATAGGACAGCCTAGATATCTGACTGGTGGAAGAACAGCCATTTTATACTCAATTTTCTTATCATTTATAAAGCCATGCTTCTTAAAAAAAATATTTTGAGATTCTATTACAAGTCTGGCTCCAAATTTCATCTCTCTGCACCTTAGGGTTTTAGAGTGGAATTTAGGGAACAGTTCCAAAAACAAAATAGCCTGAATATTCATATTGATAACAAATTCTTAATTTATGAGACGTGGCCAGAGAGATGCCAGTTTCCTTGTATCCATTCCAGTGGATGAACATTCTGGGCAAGGGCTTCATTTTGGGTGGTCAAAATTTTTCTAGATAAACTAAAATATATATGTTTAAATAAAGTATGATCAAAAAGTAAAAAACTCTTTTGGTGCTAGGGAGTGTCCACTGGCAGGTCTTGGCTTCTGCATTTCTTTGAACCTACAGACATACCCCACAACTCTCAGGGGCACTGACCACATGATGGCTGGTCTCCAGCATGACCACTCTCAAATTATCAAAAGGCCAGTTAAAAATACTGTACATCAAGAGCTAACATGTTAGTAAAAAAAATTAGATTATGAAATTATACAAGTGTCTATTTTTTAAACTTGAGTCAACAAGCATAAGATTACCTGATTTAGTTTGCAATACCAGCTTTAAATGCTTCCTGTCATTTTTTGGGTCTTTATGAACAATGGTGACAAGAATTCTGGGTGACACTGGTTCATGTGCCATCTTCAGAGTAGCTGCTGTAAGTCTGAAACACAATCTGTAAGAATGACGCCCCTGCCGTGATCCAGGGTTGTGGTCTGCCTCATGCAGGTACTTTGTCAGTTTAATTTCATGTCAGCAGACAATGGATAAAGTGTATGAATGTATGAAAAAGAGAAAGGGATGTAAGAACTTTTCACAGGGACTTTAATGCGATAGGTTAACTGGTTATAGATAAAACATAAGTCATCATTGTCCTGATTTAAACTTTACACCTGATCCTTACTGCTTTTGAGTTGGGAATTCACTTCCAAGTGCATTAATGATCCGATGCCACCAGCAGCAAACGGAACTGTTTTCAGTTAATTCAAACTTAGATATTCTGGCCAAAGTCCAATTTGGGAAATTGCCTGCCCTCCATGAATGTCTCCCACCGCTGAAATTGCACTTCCTCTCTTAAACTACTGTGTAATATCACGTTCTGCCTTTGAATAGCTGCCATTATAAACTTAAAAGGTAACCACCTTTTTCTGCCAGGTAAAACAACTGAAAAAAATGTGGGTGTATGTACATGTGTGTATTCCTCTAATACATGGGCATGCACATGGTTTTTCAAGGAAAAAAAACAAAACAAAAACAACTGTTCGCTACATATATAGTTGTATTTTTATCAGAACAGGAATTTCTCTGGATAGTTACACAACAAGGCCATGGGCCAGAGAACTGAGCATTTTGTAAATAAGATGTGAAGGCCACTAATTGTAGGGCTGGAAAGGCATGATTAAATGCATTGGTTCTAAAGTCAGATTCAGGTTAGATTATAGATATTTCATGGGACAGCATTATTAAAAAGAGAGACTCGAAAGATCTTTAAGAAAAGTTTAGGGCACAAGTCTATTTAAGGATTCCACCTCTCTGCACAATTTTGGCGTTCCTATTCTTTTCTTGTACAGTTGGTGTAAAAAGGGCTATAAAAGTATAATGCTCTGAATATTCATTTAAAAATAAAAATAGACCTCTTAACTACTTTCCCCCCTTTTCTGAATCTAATTTGACATTGTTGCCAGAGTCATTTTCCTAACACATGTTCATCAAATACTTCCCTTATGAAGCACCTACATTTGTTCATCATTTCCATTGGAGCTAGTCTTGGTTTTCCTCTTAGGCATTCCAGACACTACAAGATCTGTCTCTGTGCCACTGAATTAATATTCCCTCTGGTTACTTTCCAACATGAACTTTCACAGGCTTAGGCTGGTCTTCAAAGCACCCTTATAGTTGACCCCCCCCACCAGACTTCTGTACACATAAGCATGTGTGGGTCATGAAGTTATTTGTGTGGGGAGTTCTTTTCCCCTTCTTTACCCTTAAATCTCCTTTGCTCATGTTCAGTCTCACTTTCAGGTAATTCCTTTCCTAAAACCTTCCACTCATCTTTTCTTCACAGTAGATGCTTTCTTCAATTCTTCCCTCCTTGTACCCTGTGTATGAATTCTAAATCCTTAATGAAAAGATATCCATGCTTATCACAGGCAGATGTCATTCTCTTCTTAATGTTATGTGAAAAGCCTGGCTATTCCTCCCTCCACCTCCACCTCCACCTCCATTTCCCATTTGGCACTTTCTCCTCTCCCTGGTCACCTAGGGAAGGTGAGTCAAAGGAGCACTGCAACAACTTCTTACAGAGGTGATTTTCTTAAGCTCTATTGCAATGTCTCCACAGCATGGAAGCACATCAGCAAAATCACAATGAGATACCACCTTACACCACTAAGAATGGCCCACATCCATAAAACGGGCAACATGCTGGCAAGGATGTGGAGAGAAGGGGACACTCTTACACTGGTGGGAATGTAAACTGGTCCAACCTCTATGGAAAGCTGTATGGAGCGCCCTTAAATTAATGAAAATGGAAAATATGACCCAGCAATTGCTCTCTTGGGAATTTACCCAAAGGAGACTTCAATGTGGATATAAAGGGACACCTGTACTTGGATGTTTATCGCAGAACTATTTATAATTGCAAGGACATGGAAGCAACTGAAAACAGATGACCCAAAACAGATGACTGGATGAAAAAGATGGGGTATATATACACAATGGAATATTACTCATCAATTAAAAATGACAAATTTTATTTTATGATAACATGGATGAACTTAGAAGAATTCATATGAGCAGAAACAAGTCAAAAAGAAAAAGACAGAAACCAAATGGCTTTGCTACTATATGGGACATGGGAAAGATAAACAAAAAGCCATGAAGAAAAGTCAAAACAGCCCACAACCAAATTGAAGTACACAAATTGGGAGGGGCAGAGTGGGAATGGTCAGGGAGGGGGGGTGAACCCCAGAGATCACAGAGATGTGAAATTTATATGTAAATAAATTATTTTAAAAAATTAAAAAAAAAAGCCTTCCACTACTTATAGAGTGGTTACAGCAATATCTGCCGGTTGGGGTTATTTTTGGGTAATAAATGATATAATTGATGTTAAAAAAAATACATACATGAATGTATATCCCAAAAAATTTTTATGAACATTGAAATTTGAATTTCACATAATTTCCACATGTCAAACAGTATTTTTCTATTTCACAACAATTTTTGACCACATCAAAGATACTAAAAGCTATGAACTATCATCTCTGGAATGGATCTGAAATTTTTAGTATTCTGAATTTGTGTTGGGAACTGGTAAGGAAGGTTCTACTAGGAAGGGGCAATGGCAGGGTCTTTAAGAACCAATTCGGTAAGTCTTATGTAAGGAGGAACATCTGCAACAGGAATGCCTTGTTTTGCAACAGAGTTTCAGAATTGTTTATATGCAGAAATTTTAAAACCTGGGAAGACTGCATCTAAAATACACGTTATTCAGAATATCAGTAGATGTGACACATCTTAATTTAACTTAAAGAGTAAAAAATAGAAATGTATTCACAAGGAAAGAAGGAAACTTACATTCTTTATTAGATAGACTAGAATATAAATAAGAAACTTTATATTTCTGTCCCAAACAAAAGGCTTTATAGTTGAGGACTCTGTTATCTTGCAAATTTGGGAGAAATTATTTCTTTCATTATGAACAAACTATTCTAAAAGGCACCGATAGAGTATTTCTCAAGAGGTTTTATAGACTCATTTGCCTCTATTTCCATCCCCTAACTCCCAACCACTCTCTCTGGTAACCTCAGTTCTGCAGTAATATTTCTAGGGTTTGTTTTGGTTTAGTTTTTCCTGTTCCTTTGTTTTATTTCTCTATAGCATGCGTTTTTCTATGCTATAAGTGGACAAAGTAATAGGGTTCATTATAGGGCTCTATGAAGAAACAGAGGACTGGAAGATCACTAGAAGAACAAGAGAGGCAAGATACTGGAAGAAATGAGAAGAATTCAAGACAGATAGGAAGTTGTTATTAACTTTAGAGAACATTTTCAATAGCCTAATGGGGACAGAAGCATGAGAGGTAAAAGGCAATTAGGAAAGTGAAGATGTTAAGCAAAACCTTTTCTTACCCAAATAATTGTCTTAAATGCTTTGTGAAATAAGGGGTATACATGTAGACACACACATGAATGAACTTTCAAGAAAGTTGACTGAGAGTGAAAGAAAAGAGAATGAGTGATGACTAGAGGGCATGCGGAAACAAGAAAATGTTCCTAAAGTGGGATACATTCAAGCAGCTTTGCAGGCTAAGGGCAAGACACCTGGAGAAAAAGGAAGTTACAGTGTCCATGACAAGAGGATATTGATGAATCAGTTCCCTGAGCAGACAAGCATGACTTTCTTCCAGAGGTGAAACTGGGCTTCTTGAAAAGGACCAGCAGGTTTTCCTCTCAAACTGAAGAAAAGAAGAAAGGCTGGGGCTAGTTTCTGAGGCAAGAGGGAGGGAACTCACTTATTAGCTTTAGCTAGTGATGGAGCCTAGGAATCTATTTAATGGTATAAATGCTTGCTTGCTTGCTTGTTTGCTTGCCTGCTTGTTTGCTTGCCTGCTTGTTTGCTTGCCTGCTTGTTTGCTTGCCTGCCTGCCTGTCTTCCTTCCTTCCTTCCTTCCTTCCTTCCTTCCTTCCTTCCTTCCTTCCTTCCTTCCTTCCTTCCTTCCTTCCTTCCTTCCTTCCTTCCTTCCTTCCTCCCTCCCTCCCTCCCTCCCTCCCTCCCTCCTTCCCTTTCTTCCTTCTTTGCTTGCTTCCTTTTTTCTTTTTTTTTAGTGTGGGAACAAGATTTTATATGCCAAGTGACAAGGTATTCTTTGTGGGTAGTGCATCCCTCAATTCACTTTAGATTGTAGGATATATGGTTTGAATATTTTTTTTTTGCATTACACAGATAAAACGTAATGTTCATCCCTAAAATATTGTCATTTAACTGAAATGGATTCATCCCAGTTTCCCTTATTAAACCTTATTCTAAAGTTTAGTAAGTGTCATTTTGGTACAACTTTCCCCAATCTATTAGCAAAAGAAGCTTTGTAACATAAAACTGCTTTTGAACTGAAATGCATTATAATACTCATTAAATTCACTCTCCTAAAAATGTAAAACTGATTTATATAATGCACTACAAAGTTCTCCACAAATGTACTACACATTATGAAATAACGTTAATTAGCAGGAGAGGCAAAACAATACATTTTCTTTAAATTTGAGGCTAATTAGAATAACTTCCATTAACATGGTATAATAACTGCAATTATTTTCATTTTCATTTTTAGTAGAATTTATATTCATTAAATGCCTATGATTTTGTAATATGCAATATGAAAAAATTAGAACAACTGTGTTTTATAGCAAGATAATGCTGTAGATGATTTCACCCATTCAACAAGAAGAGTCTACATATAGGTACTATAATTCAAAGGTCTTTGGGAAAGATTTTATAGTTCACCATCAGGAATTTTCTTTTTTTTTAAAGTTAAATTTTATTGATATACCATTGGTTTAAAACACTATATAAATTTTAGGAGTATAGCTTCACCCCTTGATATGTGTAATATGGCCCAGCACCTATCATCAAAGTTCTAGAACCTTCCCTCCCACCCCTTTCCTTCCCCTCTGGTAGTCACCATATTATTCACATTATCTATATCATTTGAAATTTTCCTGAGTTCACCTAACTTTCTGCTCTCATGAATAAGTAACTAGCTCTCTAGAGGCAAAGCATATTGCTGACAGGACCAGCATAACTTCCTAAATATAATTTATTACACTGTAGTGGCAGATAGTGAAGAATGTAATTTTTTTTTGCTGCTTAAATTTTAAGACTTATAGATCCAAGGGAATTTGAAACTCAGTAATTTATTGCATATTGGTAATTTTTAGCTTCAAGCTTAAAACTTTAAGAAGTTTTCAAAGATACCAAGATTCTCCCCCCCCCCGCATAAAAATAATTTGCATGAACTGATTGCACATATTTTAAATAACAGCAAATTGATCATCTTCCGACAGCTTCAGCTGGCTATAATCATCATTGGTTTTTTCCCTGCTTCCTGCTAACATTTCTCAAAACCACAATTATGCTACTGCCAAATTTTGTAATGTTAGTAAATTTTGGGGCTATGAGTTCATGGAACTATCTTTGTGATTTAGAAGGGGCAAGAAGTATGTTTACATACAATACATAGAAAGTTATTCTTTACAGCCCCCTTCTCCTGGGGTCCACAAGTAGTGAATTCACAATTTCAAATAAATATATAAATTAAAAATAAATAAGCTAAATTGACCCCCATGGTTCAGAAACATAAAGAACTGCAGAGTTTTTAGTATGATCTGGACTCTACAAATTATTTTTAATATACAAATGGGAAGTTGGTAGCTAAAGAATGAATGTAAGTGGCATGCTTAAAGTAGTACTGTGAATTAGATTATTTTAGACACCTGGCAATACTGATTCTAGTTAAATAAAGTTTATACCATTTAATGATGGCATGTCTGTCTGTTTTTTTCTTAGTGACAGTTGACATTACGTTTATAGCCAAACAGCCAGGACAATTGGTGGATTAATTTTCAGGATTAATCTGTTATTACCCATTAGATTTAAAATAAATTCCAGAAGAACAAGGATTTATTTCATTCATAGATGACCCCAGATATAGCATAACCCCTGCTGCAGCAGAGAAGACCAAAGAGGAAGAGGAATGAAAGCTTTGGCAAAGATTTGGTACATGACAGAGAGAAAAGAAGGATGCTAAAGTGGCTTTAAAAAGTACAGATAGAAGAAAATCAGTAGAAAAACAATTTTGTCCATTTTTGTACACTCAGCTGCTTTCTATGTTTCACCCATGAATCTTCCTGATTGTATTTTGGGACTGTCCTTTTCCTAATGTCACACAAAATAAAATAGTTTAACAAGTATGGTGCAAAGCTGTGAGAAAAAATAGTAAATAAAACACAGTTCTTACTTCTGAGCGAGATTAGTGAATTAAAAACTTAGTAGTTTCTCTGAATTGGCATTTCCAGATATTAGAGCAATTAGTTTTATGTTACTGGTGACTGTGGAAATTAAATCTTAGTATGCCTTCATTTTTTTGCACTTCTGAGGGATTTCATAATTATATACATAATTATGTATATAGATACATATAGATATAAAACCACAGTACATACAAATAAATGCACTTCACAGGTTCAAACATGAAAGAGCTATTTTTTCCAAAGTGATTAAAATACTGACAGTGACTTCTCCCCAGTTTGTCAAATAGATAAAAAATTTGACATCCCCCACCCCCAAATGATTAGAATGGTGCATTAATTGAACATGTTTACAACTTTCACCAAATCCAGGGCTAACTTCTTGGTCTTTTCTCATTTGATAAAATTGTCCATCCTTTCTATCTTGAAATATTCTCCAACAAATTACTACTACTGTCCTTGTCTTTTACTTCTACTCCTTTTCCACTAATTGGGCTTTCTCAGCCTTTTGTGGGTCGCTCTTTCTCTCCCAATAATGGTCTTACATACTCTCTACACAAGTAGGGACTTCAGATAAACAAAATATATTTGAGGTGAAGTGAGATTATATATAGAATCTAGTTCTAAATGGTTCAGAAACACACACATACACACACAAGCACACTCCATTATCAAGCAAATGGGGCAAAATGTTATCATCAATGTGGTAAATGATATATGGTGTTTTGTGTACTAATAATTTTTGTGTAAATTTTGAATTGTTTATAAAAAATTAGAGAAAAAAATACCACCACTATTAAAAGTATCAACGTTTATCATAGCTTTCCTTTTAATATTTTCTCTGTAAAGATTAAAATTTGTGATACAGCATCTTATCTGATAATACCTTTTTTAAAAATTTAAAGCAGGAGTTGTGCACATAGTTACAATCTTGGCCTACACTGACCTTCAAATACTTTGAATTCTGTTGGGATGTAAAGAGAAGATGTGCATTACAAATATTAGTTAATTGTTATTACACAGTCAGCAAAAGATCAAGTGAATCAGATGTAGAATCATATTTTCTAGAAGTAAGATGAAAAATTTCAGGTACCTATCAATTGTAATTTTAAATTAACTATGGGACTTTGCATTTTAATGTAAATAAGAGTATAACACAAGACAAGGAGTGATTATAGTCATCACTCTTGGTTCACTTATCAGACATCAAATAACAGCAACCTTGAATTGAAAGGGCAGTAATTGTATATTTAATGCCAGGCTAAGTATCAGCTAACAAATTTATAAATAAACTATATTTTTTGGTGTGAAGTAGAGAAAAGACTTCTAACAACTTCTTAAAGTTGAAGTCATATTTTTCACAAATACATAATCATTTAACATAAGAATTTATATATTTGCAATAAATGTAGGTATGTAGATTATATATTTGTATATTTTCACTATATAAATAAAAGATTTAAAATGAAACATACAAAATAGAATCTATTTTTCTTGAACTATTAAAATTGAAAATAGCACCACTGTGGAGTGAAAATAAGAGAAATACAGTTAGGTAAATTCAAAATGGAAGAAAACTTAAAATGTTCTTGATTCAATTCTATTTAAATACATTTGACAATTATGGATAAGAGAAGCAATTATATAATAAGAACCGAGCCCCTCTAAGAAAATGAATTATTATGGAAGAAATTGAGATAGGTCCAAAAGTTCCACCACCAAACCAAATCAAACACAAAATCTGACACAGCCAAACTAAGTACTTTCAAAGGTATACTATATCTTCATGGACTAGATAATGTTAATATTATTTAAATTTCTTTGAGCATAGAAAAATGAAGAAAAGCACTGTTTTTATGATACCAGCCTAACTCTGACAATTAGAGTAGTTGGAAAAGCAAAGCAAAGCCAAACAAAAACCTGATAAAGTAAATTTCAGACTAATCTCACTAATTAACATTGATGAAAATTGTGCATAAGCAAATAGTATCTACGAACATATAATAAGCATAATATAGTTCATTCCAGAAATGAAAGTATAGTTAAACATGAATAAATCTTTTGATAGAACTGATCACAATGTTAAGTCAAAGGAGGAAAAAAAATGATCATCTTCATAGATGCCATTTTTTATGATTTCTTACTGCTACTGGAACTGAGGAGGATTATCTCACTGTTCAAATTTCCTTAGTATAGTTACTATTCATCTCAAATAAGAAGCCAGTTTTGTGTTTAACAGTGTAAAATGAGACAGTTTATAGGAGTTACACAGGAATATATTCTCATATTCTCTAATTAACAGCATTCAATAAATGAACAGTTACATTTACTAAATTAGACAAATCAAAGGTATACAAACAGGAAAGAGGAAGATAATGTAACTGTTATTTATCAGTGACCTGGATACATGCCCTACGTCTCATGAAATGAAATGGGGAAAAATATGAGAAATAATAAGAGAACTTGGTGAACTAAGTGTTAACATTCAAGAATAAAACTTCAGGAGGATAGGCAATACAAATATACCACATATATAGGATGTATTATGTTAGCAGTTATTTTTCATTTGCCTCCCTCCAATGGGAGTCAACACCATGTCCTTGGCTTTGTTTATTGCTTTCTCTCCAGTGCCTAAAAAAGTGCTTAATATCTAAGCATTCATATGTTTATTGAAAGAATGAATCTATACTAAAGATAATATTTGCAAAGAAGGATGGACAAAGATATATTTTATAATAGAGACAGATAACCAAAATATTCATGAGTGGATATCCAACTAAATAAGCTCTTAAAAATAATGAGATATATTTCTGAAATAATATATAAAGTATTCTAAGAGATAATAATTGAAAAAAAGCCCTAAGCAGTAATACAAATTTCAATGCTTTTATAAGGAAATTTAAAACATGTTTTCCTCTGCAGAGAAGTTACTGAAATCAACAGAAAAGAATTGGAAAATCCAAATGTTTGAAAAGTCAACAACACATTTCTAAATAATGTATGGTTCAAAGAAGAAATCACAAAGGAAATAAGAAACTATCTTGAACTGATTGAAAAAGAAAATACATTATAAAATTTATGAAATTCAACTAAATAAGTGCTGACAGTGAAATTTATGCCTTTAAATGCTTTCATTAAAAGAGAAAGCTGGAATCATTAATCTAACCCAAGAAGACAGAAAAGCACATTAAACACAAAGTAGAATAGACTTTAAAGAGTATAGAATATTGAAGCATAAAATAGAAAAATAAAGAACATCAATGAGTCCAAATCTTACTTTTCAAAAAAAGATTTTTATAAAATTTTATGTTAACAAATTTGATGGCTTAGTTGAATTGCAAAAATTCCCAGAAATACATGAATTACCAAAACTCACTCAAGGGAAAATAGAAAATTAGAATAGTTCTAAATCAAGAAAAGGAAGTTAATTAGTAACTAGAAATCTTTCTACAAATAATAGTTCAACCCAGATGGCTCTTCACTGGTGAATTCCATCAAACTTTAAAGGAAGAAATATCAATCCTATACAGACTGAAAAAATAGAGTGAGAGGGGAACTCATTTTGTGAGTCACTATACAGACAGAAAAGCAAGACAAAAACAAAAAAGCAAGACAAAAAACAAGACAAAAAAAATAGAAAATTACAACCCCCCCAACCAGTTAAAACTCTCTTAACAAAATGTAAAAAGATGGACTCTAACAACATCCATAAATATGTATAAGCTTACATCAAAATTTAATACCTTGCTTTAAAAGGCACCATTAAGATAACAAACAGCCAAGTTACAGATCAGGAGAAAATATTAATAAATCATTTATCTTATAAAAGACTGGACCTCAGAATGTATAAAGAATTTTTACAACTTAAGAAGACATTTTATATATATATTTTTTAATATATACTATTTATTTTATATATATATAATGGGGTAAAATATTGTATATTTTATATATATAAAATTTTATATATTATAATTTTGTTATAATTTTATAATTATATATATTTATATATATAAAAAATATATATAAATATATATATTATATATATAAAATTTTATTTATATATATACATATTTTATATATTATATATATAAAATGGGATAAATATTATATATATTTTATATTTATATATTTTATACTTTATATATATAAAATAGGGTAAAATATTGAGTGGGTATATCACCAAAGAAGATACATGAATGTTAATAAACACATAAAAACATCAGAAAATGAAAATCAATATTGCAAAAATTATCGTATATTGACACTAGAATGACTATATATATAGAAAACAAACCCTGATGATGACAAGAAGCTGGGTAACAATGAGCAGTAAATGGAAACCTCATACATTGCTAGAGAAAATATAAAATCCCTATACCATTTTAGGAAACGTTTTTGCAATTTCTTAACAATTTCACTATATCTCTGTCATATAAACCAGCAGTATTATTCTATATTTTTTCAAGAACAATGAAAACATATGCATCCACAAATACTTGTATCCAAACAGTCATAGCAAGATTACTTGTAAAGCAAAAGACTGAAAACAACTTACAAATCTATACACTGGTCAATGATAGCAAAATATGCTAAGTAAAAGACTATATACTGTATGATTCCATTTATAAAAAGTTCTAGAAAGGCAAAATTATTTAGAAAGCATATTAGGGGTTATTGTGGCCAGGGGAACTTGGGATGATGGATGGTCTAAGGACAATGGTGATTATTGCCGCAGCAAATTATACATTTACTGAACTTATTTACTACAACTATTGAATTTCATGGTAAATGAATTAAGGACAAAAGTATGTGTTAAAAAAATAAGACATTCGAATAACCAAGATATTTTATACATATGTATTTGTGATATCATCCTATTTATATTTCAAATCATACATATATTTATATATGTGTTAGTTAATGCTACAGTTAAAAAGCTATATGAAAAATTCTTTGGAATTGCCTGGCATCCAGAAGAGTACTGCTTTTCACTGCATACTTTCCGACACTTTAAAAACATTACCACATATAAGATTGCTTAATAAGTAAAAAAATTCTAGTAAATAATAATTCTAGTAAATAATAAATAATAACAACTCTGATCTAAGGACCAGGCCCATGACAGTTACTGAGGAACTAGGCTTTGCTGAGAGAGGCCTTGCACTTGCAAGTAGCATAAAGATAATAAGCAACTGAATTTCATCATGAAAACATGGTATTAGTGCCATTAATTTCAGATAGATGAGTGCAAATTGTGGGAATGGGAAAGCACAAGAGGTTTTTGACTTAGAAATACTTTAAATATTATAGGCTGCTGCACTCTTAGCCACAACATAAAAACAAGTTCCTCATCCTCAAATGCAAACAAAATTGGGTGCTTGAGGATTAATGGTGGGAGGAAGAAGAAAAGCATGGGTAAGAACAGGGTAGTCTAGTTGATAGTGTACACTCAGTGTTTTCAGAAAAGGTACAAATTGTGATAATATAAATATTATATATACAAAAGTAAAATAAGCCACTTCAAAATACTTTTCCTGTTATGCCATGTCTTAAAAAAAGTCATATATATAAATAAAATGTTTCCCAACCCACTTCTATAAATCATATAGCAGACACCATACAGATGATCAGCTTTAACTTTAAATATTAAGAACCTATTTCAAAGTATGATTTTCAATTGCACATTATGAAGATACAACTCTTTAATTAAGAATATTTCTTTTAATCTTAAACAAGCAATAGGAGAAATTAAAATACACTGTCAATATTTAATTATCAAGATTAAAGAACTATTTTGAAATAATGCCACAGGAAGGTCAAAGTTATGAGTGTTTTGCTACCATATTAATTTCTCTTTTTAATATAAGAACATAATTCTTTGCAGTGTTGCTCACAAATGCCTTATATTTGGTGTCTCTTTTCATGAAAGGAATCAACAATGCAAAAACCTGCTCGATGGGGAAACATCTGCAGAGAGGGCCAGATAAATCAGATAAGGTGCTTCTTTCTGCTTTGACTACTTTTATTTGCATTTCAAACTGACAGGGCTTTTCTGTGGCTTCTGGTGCTTGGAGTAAGCAGTCCCATGTTTGTTACATAGGTGTTCTTCATGCATGAATTCTTCATAGAACTGCTCCTTTTGACCCATTCTGACTGTGGGTTCACTGTTAAATTAAGACTCAACAAACATTTAATGAACACCTATTGTGGAA
>PVHY01017191.1:0-31957 GCA_004024945.1 Uropsilus gracilis
TTTTTTTTTTTTTTTTTTTTTTTGGAACTAGGTCTCGCTACGGGCCCCAGACGGGACTCGAACCACGAACCATAATCCCTAGCCCTGGCCGCTTCATAGGCTGAAGCTTACAAGCACGAGCCACCGTGCCCGGCAAAACCAAAAGTTGGTTCTTAAGAAAAATAAAATAGATAAACCCCTAGCAAGGTTCATAAAGAAGAAAGAAGTAACTTCAAATAAATAGGATCACAAATGAAAAAGAAGAAATTACAACAGACATAGCAGAAATCCAAAAGATAGACTACTATGAACATCTATATGCAAATAAATAGAACACTTTGGATGAGATAGACTAATTGCTTTTGATACAGCCATACAAAATTGAGATACAGTCATCCAAAATTGAACAAAGAAGAAACAGAGGATTTAAAGAGTCCAATCACAAGCAGTGAAATTGAGGCAGTCATCAGAACTCTCCCCAAAAACAAGAGCTCAGGACCAGATGGTTTCATATATGAATTCTACCAAATATTCAAAGATGAAATAATACCTATACTACAAAAACTTTTCTAAAAAATTCAGAAAGATGGGAACTGCCAATTATACTTTATGAAGCAAACATTACACTAGTACCAAAACCAAAGAAAGATAGGACAAAGAAAATTATAGACCAATCTCCCTAATGAACACACATGCAAAATTCTAAACAAAATCCTGGCAAACTGAATCCAACAAAAAGGATTATTCATCATAACCAAGAGGGATTCATCCCAGCAGTACAGGGATGGTTCAAATCTGAAAATCAGTCAACATAATCCATCACATTAACAAGGAAAAACCAAAACCATATGATGATATCAATAGATGCAGTAAAAGCATTCTATAAAATTCAGCATTCATTCATGATAAAAGCCCTTGAAAAAACAGAATAAAAAGAACATATCTCAACATAATAAAAGCCATTTGATATATACTCACAGCAAACATCATCCTTAAGGGGAAAAACTGAAATCATTTCAATTAAGATCTGGAATCAGGCAAGAATGCCCACTCTCACCACTACTTTTCAACATAGTATTGGAAGTTCTAGCTGGGGCAATAAGGCAAAAGAAAGAAATAAAAGGAATATATATATGGAAAGAAGAAATAAAGCTATCATTATATGCAGATATATGATGCTATATGTACAGAAACCAAAAAAAATCCACAGAAAAACTAAACTGGTACAATAAGGTAGCTGGATACAAAATCAACACACAAAAATCAGTGGCCTTCTTATTCACAAAAAATCAGTCAGTCTGAAGAAGAAGAAATCTAAAAAACCATTCCACTTACCATTGTACAAATGAAAATTAAATACCTGGGAATAACTTAACAAAAGATGTAAAAGATCTATAAAAAGGAAAGTACAAAACATGCCTAAACGAAATAGAAGACATTAAAAAAATGGAAAGATATTCCCTGTTCATGGATTCAAAGAAATAACAATATCAAAATGGCTATTCTACCAAAAGCAATCTACAGATTCAATGCAATTCCAATAAAAATTCCATTAATATTCTTTAAAGTGATAAAACAAAAATTACTGAAACTAATCTGGAAAAACAAAAGACTTCATACATCCAAAATGCTCCTGACCAAAAGAAGAGAAAACAGAAGTATCACAATCCCTGACTTCAGATTATACTACAAAGCCATAATAATTAAAACAGCATGGTACTGGTACAAAAACAATGAGACCAACAGAACAGAATTGAGTGCCCAGAAATAAAGCCACACGTTATGGTCAACTAATCTTTGACAAAGGAGCAAAAAACATACATTGGAGCAAGGCTAGCCTCTTCAATAAATGATGCTGGAAAAACTGGATCACTATATGCAAAAAAAGTGAACCAAGGCAACTTTCTCATGCCATGTACAAAAATCAACTCAAAATGAATAAAAGACTTGAATGTAAGACCCAAAACCATAAATACATAGAGAAAAATATGAACAAAAAACTCCAAGACCTATACCTCAGAAACCCATTTCAGGCCACATCTAAAGATGCTTTTAAAAATGAAGGAAAACATAAACATCTATGACTACATCAAATTTAAAGACTTCTTTACAGCAAAAAAGACAATAATCAAAACAAAAAGAAACCCAACTGAATAGGGGAAAAAAATTGTCCTCCATAGAAATGATAAGGAACTCACACAATTTAACAAAAATAAAGCAAAAAGTCCAATAATAAAATGGAAAGAACAAAAAAGGATCTTCTCCAAATAGGAAATACAAATGGCCAATAAGAACATGAAAAAATGCTCAACATCACTAATAAACAGGGAAATGCAAATCAAAACCACACTGAGATACCATCTTACACTTGCAAGAATGGCCCATATCAAAACAACAACAACCAAAAAAAAATAAATAAATAACAAAAAAAAAAAAAAAAAAACCAGGCAACAAGTGCTGGCATGGATGTTGAGAGAAAGGACACTTCTGATGGGAATGCAAACTAGTCCAGCCAGTATGGAAAGATGCGTGAAGGACCTCAAACTACTGAAAAATGGAACTAACATTTGATCCATCAATCCCACTTCTGGGAATCTACCCAAAAGTCACCAAAACACTAAGTCAAAAAGACACTTGTACTCAGATATTTATCACAGCACTATGTACAATAACCAGGATATGGAAACAACTCAAATGCCCCAAAATTGATTAATGGTTGAAAAAGATGTGGTATATGTACACAATGTAATATTATTCTGCAATCAAAACCAACAAATATGAAGCATTTGTGATTCCATGGGGGGGGGGGGGGGCCTAGAGGGAATCATATTAGCAGAAATAAGCCAGAAAGAAAAACACAGAAATCATATGGTCTCACTAATAGATGTGATATAGTTATAATAAAAAAAGGACAAGAAAAAGTCAAAATAAGCTGACAACAGAACTGGAGTAAGCAGCTAAGAAAGGAGGAAGGGAGAAATCAGGAAAAGAATGAGCACAAGAAGATAAAATGAGGGTTCATGGGTAGGGGAAGTCCTGGAAAATGCAATGATATAATGTAATTATATATGATAATATATATATATACGCATACAAGCATAAATATGTAAACAGCAAAAAATATGTATTATTTTTAATTATATGCATATAAACATAAATTATATGTATACACATAAACATAAATATGCAAACAGCAAAAATAAATAAATAATTTTTTTAAAAATGAAAAACTGGAGAGCTTACATCAGTAATTAAATACTTCTAACCTTAATATCATTATATCATAACATTAGCAAGTCCAGGGTAGTTAATGAATAAGAAACCATATAAATCATAGATGAATCAGTAATCAGCTCAGCTTTCTCCATCCAAATCCCAAACATAGGTAAGCCAAGCAAAGAACAACAAAGTCAAGCTGAAGTTTACCATGGAGATTTATGACTCCTTCTAAGATCAAAAAGACTACCCAGGTGAGCCAAGCCTTAAAATTTGCCAGTTTATGTCATCATAAACTAAATAAATGTTGGTATAAGTCACTAATTTGGGGGCATACTAATATTCTTAACAGAATTTCTAGGAAAACTCAGGATTTCTAGGTAGCCCTTGGAAATATAACAAAATATTATTAACCCATTGCCTCAGCCATGGTGGCATGAAGACAAAACTAGTAACTGAGATCTCAAATATTCTACCATCTCAAGAAAGCTTCAGGACCAGATAGGCACCCCCTAGATCTACTAGGAAGAAGTCAAGCCAGTCCTGCAACCCCCAGTAATCATCTGCAACCCTCTAATAATCTAATCCACAGGCCCCACCACCACCGAACCTTAGGAGTAATACACTAAAGAGAAGAGAGTTGGATAACATTATCATGCCTACTGAGGAAGAGCTCTAGCTTTCAAATATCCCAATTCGTATTTGACTTAATTGCTTTTTATATGCTGTGTTGCACTTAATTTCTCAGTAGGGGACATATCCAGACATCATACAAAGAGGCTGCCCAATAATCAAAGGTTCAAATCGAGACTCGGTCACCAAATCTGCATATCTGCCACCATATCATGGTACTTGACAATGTTTTCTTTCACACAAATTATGATGGTAATGCAAACATTTAGAAGCTATTTTTAGTTTTCACTGATTAGTTTTTTAACACTTTATTGGTAGACATCAGTCCTGAGAATCAAAATACTCTACTTGCTTAGTAAAGTAACATCATTGGTTAAGCATGCTCCAGAGAAGTGAAGTCACTACAGAATACTCCTTTTCAGAGATGTGCCAGCTCAACCTCATATTCTTGAGGTGAGGCAATATTAACCCTTGAGTGAACTGGAAAAACAATCTTCTGATCTTGCATTGCCCAAGAGTAACTCAAAAGAAAAGTAGGCAACTCAAGTGAAAAGTAGAAAAGAAGCCACATATTTGTGCTCTGAGACATTGAACAGATATAAAAGTATCCCAGGTTTAGTAACCTGGTAGCTCCAAATGAGCCAAATGATCCAACAATTCAGTGTGTATCACCCATTAAGTGGAAATGATGCTCTTAAACCTTCAGACATAGTACCATTCTGTCATCATCATCTACACATACTAAAATGAGAGCAAGACCATTTATTTTCAGAGCATCATTGGTGAAAGACACTGGGATGCGTGATATGTTTATTGATATATCAATTCACGGTTGGAATTGTCAAAAAACGTAAGGCATCACACTATGAAAAAAAAATTGAATTTTTGCCATGACATACAGAAGGTGATCATTCATCTGTGTTTGTCTCTGTCTTCCTATTTTAAGAACTCAATATTTGATCATACTTAAATTACATTCCATTTCTATCCAGACCACAATCTGGATGGTGTTACACCAAATACTTATGTCAGTTATAATGTAAGGAAAACAGCACTGGACTTTAAATAATCTACAGGGAGTTTAAGTCACTTTAACCAGTTGGGTGGTCACAAGCACATAGTTTAATAATTCAGAGCCTCTGTTTCCTCACCAAACATTGCTTTTAACTGTTTGGGTTGTTTGTGAGTTTTAGTTAGAAAATATTTCTGGGAATACCTAATACAGATGTTACTAAGCACAGATGCTTTGTAGTTAATCTTCTCAAAAATCTGTTCATTATGGTATATTTCTAAGTCACCCTTTATGTTCGTCATTCTTTTTCTTTCTCTGCTACCTGTTGTAACTGTGGCAAAGTTTCCAAGTTCAAATGAAGTGACCCTTGTCAAGTCATAAAAAAAACAAATCCTTGAGCAGCTATTCCTGTCTGACAGTTGGTATGCATATGCTTCACTGGCTTTACTGTTTAGCCATGAAACCTTCATCATAAGTGTCATTTGGCTTTAACTTTGCAATAAGGTAATTATAGTGCTGCGCTTATTAAAAACAGACTCCATCACAGGAGACTTTGACGGATGTTGGTTGAAGTTCTAACTTGACAGGCAAGTAGGATGAGCAAGTGCATGGCAGAGCTAAAGACATTATATTGCAAATGCTGTTTATTTTCTGTCAACTATAAACTATGCAGTAAATAACACATTATAAAAGAGATCCAGAAATAACATTAAGCTAAAATGGAACCATCAATTATTCTCTCTTCTTTAGCTTTCAGAAGATATTTCCCCCCCTTCACTATTGGTACTTTTTTCTTTATTCGTTAATTGCTTTTTTCCCTGACTCCCCTGTTCTGCTCCAATGCCTATAAATCATAGTAGAAAAGATAAAATGTTACTATTATGAAATGAGTGTAAAAATGGCATTTAAATAAATTTGCTTTTGCCATCAAGCCAACTTTCTCTAACCTTTAAGCAAAAAGTTTAAAGTTTCTACAGAGAATGTTATAAACTTTTTTCAACAGATAGTATGTATTTTTAGCACTCACACTTTTTTAGGCACTGAGAAGAGTCCAGAATTCTAATAGTCACTTCAGAGTGAATTTAAAAAAATTAAAAAATACTATGGGAGAAAGTTCAAGGGTTTACTTTCAGTAGCAACTTTGAAATATATTCACTGATGGCATTGAATTACAAAGGATTCCAGATTAGCCAGCTGCAAGAGTAGAATAATAATAAACAGAGCAAATTGGAAAAGGGAGAGGAAGAGAAGAGTCACAACTTGTGCCTAACATAATGGGGTTATACATGGTAGCCATACCTACATCTATCCCTTAGTAAGTCATTCCAGTTTTACTGATTTCCTTTCCCCATGAGAGCTCCAAGGTTCATATCCAGATCAGTAAGTATTCACTGAAATCTACCCACCACCCCACCCCCAGAATCATGATAAACATTGCCTTTATAAGTTGTTCATGCAAATAGTTTAAGTCCTTATTATATCACATGCTGGAATCCAACATTGAATGAAGACAGAAATAGTCCCTATGTTCAAACACACTTACATTTTAATTCTATGTCTGCTTCTCCATTATTCAGACTGAATTCTGAAAGTTCCTTTATGTTCTCCAGGATAACTCCCATTGGATATACCTGGCTGCCACTTTGGAACCTCTCTATACACAATCTTTAACAAACTTATCATTGCCCATATATAGTCCAATTAAACACACTCACATTATGGGTCAAGGCCAAAAACTGAATGGAAAAGAGTTGAAGAATGTTCTATAATAGTATGAATATATATATTATATATATACATATATTATATATATATATATATATTTCAAGTCCATCAGTGAGTTACAGAATTTCTATTTAGTCAACAGCTATATAATAGAAATCTACAAATACAAAGACATACATGATAGAAGTCCTATGTTTCATGTTCTCAAAGATTTCAGGCTTTCATTGAAAATGTTATATTCCTGAAGGTATACATTGGAACAAGCATCAGTGGGCACTAAGTAGTCGTTAAAGATATAAGCAATCAAAAAAGTACACAGGTCCTTCATTGACTTTTTCATCCATATACAGATAATTTGCCCCTTATTAAAAATAGCTACTGCAACAAAATAAATTTTAGTACATTTCATTGGAGAAATTTAAATTCATTATACCTCTGTAAATAATTGGAGATTATCAAAAATGCCTCAAAACACCATAACTGGGAAATACAATCTGAGTATCAAAGTGTTAAGCAAATTACAAGAACTTGGGAAATATCAATTGAAAAGAATGTTTCTCTCAGAGCTTTTTGGCTAACACAACATGCCATGGGAATAACTGGAAAATTACCCATTACCACAATTCAATAGGAATAAGATAAAAGTGGGAGGGGGCTGTGCAGCCACTACCTAGAGTCTGGGCTGTGATAGGGGACTAGTTAGTGGGTTCAGTGGCTTAAACTGGCAGTCCCTTCAGATGGTTCAGGGTCCTTGGCAAGGTCTCTCAGCTTGCCCCTGCTAGGGCCAAGGCTGCTAGTGGGAGTCAGGGTATAGGTTAAGTTCTAAAACACAGGAGTCTCAATTTCCCAGGGGGTAGAGATCTCAGTCTGGGGGACCCAGCCTCCTTCATTATGTAAGGGGGTAGGGGATTAGGTAGCCTCTGCACAGCTTGGGGGGTTCCCCTAAAGTTTATTTCCACCTCAACCAGACTTTCACTAAGAAGGACAAAACCAAAATTCCAGCTGCAGATATTCAGGAAAAGAGAAGAGCAAACAACAGCACTGGGTACACTCAGCACCTGAACAGGACCAAAAGTACCCATGGTTGAAACTGCAGGACACAAGGCTGAGAGACTAACTACTGTGGTGACCTGTCACAGAGCTCCACTTACATCTCTGGGCGTGGAGAGCCAGTTACCTGTGTGCAACTTGAGCAAAGCTCCCTCACTCTCTAACAATGGGAGGAAATCCACAGAGGTATGGCTGTGGCCCCATGGCAGAACTGCACACTTTGAGAATGGAGAGAAACTGACCCATCCACCTGCTAGACTTTGTCCCCACCAGGGAACTTACCACTGCCTGTGACTAGGATATGGGACAGAAGCAACACCAAGGAACAGACCAGAAAGCAGACAGCCAAAATTACTGTCCCCTCCACCATAGAAAGCACCAGAACAAAGGAGCCTGGAGAACCATGCCACACACCTGCCCTATGAGAGGTTCCTGACATGCAATGCCTGGCTGCCTACCTCACAGAAAACTCTAGAGATTCCAGCAGCCTGAACTGCTGCATTCCAGGGGCAGAGGTCCTCACCCAGGAAAAGAGGAGATCACTGCAGGGAAAAAAAAACAGTGAGCCAAGCATCAACCAGTTAGAGAGGAGTTCAAGAAACTGGAAGGGGGAAGGAGGGAGAGGGAGGGAGAAAGATGATATGGGGAGAGTCATAAAGGGACTAATAACTGTACAAAGATGACCAGTGTTGTATGAAAAATTTTTTAAAAGAAAAAATAGTAAGAGATAAGAACAAAAAGGCTGATGTACTTGAATAGCAAGATTATATCTCACAAAGAAATCCTTACCATATTAGGCAGTCAGAGACACCCCACCATCAAGTAAAATTTTCCTCATCTCATTTAAATACTCTACACTAAGGAAAGTCATCATTATTATAAAGTGGATGGTTTTGTTCATCCTGTGAAAGGAAGTCACAGGAACATCCATAAATGGAACATGCTACATGGTATTTGAGACACAGGTGTCACCCCTGAGTAACGTGAATCCTGGAAAATGGTGAAAATGAGCACTTCTCCAGAAAGTACACATGAGCCACTTGTTGACTTTGCCATTGTCCCAGCAGCATAGCTTGACATAAATATCTCCTACATCTTAGGATACATATTCACTTGCGACACATATTGATGAACTGGGAAGAATAAATAAACAACAAAAATAACAGAGCCAGGTAATATTATCTCTGTATTAATTCACTCACGATGCTTCAGTTTCCTCAATGATAGAGTGAAGATAATGTTAGTATCTTCTACCCAGTGTGTTCTAAGGAGTGGATGTGGTGGTTGCAAAAACTACTGCTATTGGTGGTGATATCTTTATCATTGTTATAACTAATAAATAAAATTATTATGTGTGTGGAGAGGACAGACAGACAGACAGATGATAGATGGATAGATAGATAGATAGATAGATAGATAGATAGATAGATAGATAGATAGATAGATAGATAGATAGATAGATAGATAGATAGATAGATAGATAGATAGATAGATAGATATTTATGAATTTCTAAATAATAATTACATATTCTCCCAGATTTGCAGCATATAACATTCCATCCATATGCCCCAGTGCCCATGGCAGACCTCTACTTCTCCATGGGGTCTATTTATCTTTCAAGATCATTGTCCTTATAGTACCCAGACTTACATCCACAACAGCACTTTCCGCATAATATGATTTCTTCCATAAAAATCTTTCCCACTGAACTGTCAACTCCTGAGAACTGACATTATCCACCTCTGAGTCCTGCAGTCCTTACATCATGCTTTGCTCCAGTTGAAGAAAGAGAAAAGGGAAAGAGCAGAGCAAAGGGAAAAGGGGCGAGGGGAGGATAGATAGAAAAAAGGCAGAATTCGTACTGTCACATCTCATGAAACATTTCTAGGTACTCTTCCCAGGGGACTCTGTTACCAATTTCAAGAGCTTCCTCTGGAATTTTTTAGCTCTGTTCTGATCTGAATCTTCACTGTCAAAGACAACGCTACTGGTTCAACAAGTCATAAGAAAATATGAAAGAAAAGCCTTCATTTAAATACTTAGATATTATCCCTCTAGATGTGGCAAGAATTTAAGAATTTATACATCCTTTATACTGTAAGAAATTCCAACAATCTTTTTTCATAATTTCCTATCATGTTCGCTACTTACCTTAGTCTAGGTTACTTCATTCACCGGACAAGATTCACTGAAAACCTACAATATGTGAAGAATTATTCTCTGGTACTGCAGCCTTTCTATATGGTTCTATTTCCAAGAACTAGAGAGACACCAAAACATTCAATAGAGAAAATACCAAGTTTATTAGAAGGTGATAGATGTGCGGGAAGATAAGAAGGTTGGGGAAATCAGTGGGCAATGCAAGGGAGGGGAGGGAGAGAATGACATCTGAAAAGAGTGCACAGGCAGCTATCAGGGTGTATTCCACAGTAGGAAAAAAAGCTGATGAGACAATGCCTAGGCCTTCTGAAAAGTAGTGAGGAGACAATGTGGACAGAATGTGATATGCCAACAGGGGCAGGTCTGACAAGATCAGGGGGGAATGGGAAAGTGATTGATTGTCAAAAGCCTTGTGGCCACCACAAAGACTACAATTTTACTCTAAATCATGTGGAGACCATTGGAGAGCATTCCCCATCCTTTCTCTTCCTCAAAGCAACTAGCGTTGCCATTCTTTCTTTCACTAGACAGGTAAAGGCCACTACAGTTAAGCTGTCCATTCTAGTTTTTTGAAAGCTTTTTTTAAGCAAGGACAAAGTTTGATATCAAACTCATACTTGACTCTTGAACAATGCGGGGGGGGGAGAAGGGAGGAGGCATCAACCTTCAGAGAATTGAAAATCGTGTGGTTTTTGATGCTTATAAAACTTAAATACAGTCATCCCTTGGTTTCTAGACCCAACCTTTCCCCACACCACATCTGTGGAGTTCAAGTCTCTTACAATCATCCCTCTATCTATGGATTCCACAAACTCAATAAATCAACACCATGAAAGAGGAACCCAAGTTCATAAGTGGACTCTTAAAGTGCTGTTCCAGAATCAACTCTACTTCGCTTACGTTGGGGCCTGAGCCCCCACCCTGGACCCCTGGCTTAGAGAGCCTGCCCCATGCTGGCCCTCTTCCAAATTCACCCAGAAGAGGAATCCAAGAGGTAGAGGACTGTCCTACCCAGGACTCCCAAATCAGGTCCTGGGCAGCTCTCTTCAACTGATGCCCCCTTCCCAGCTCAGGTGATTCCCCTCCCCCCAGTGAGCAAAACTTCTAAGGATGACAGAACCTCTAAGGGGCAGGTATTTATAGGCATTGCAACACTTATTCTTTCAGATTAGGAGACTGGAGACCCAATGAGGTATGGACAGTGACAGAGGAAGGAAGTTCAGGACCAAAACCCTATTCATGTTCGACTGACAAACCTCAAATATCCACTGGTCTAGGTATCAAAGTCCTTCAAATGATAACCAGCAAACTAAAACCCTCTTGCTAAAAGTAAAAGCGAAAACTCTCCTCTTCACCTGATTTTAAAAATAACAGGAAACTTACCCTCTGTAGTGTGACTTTCTCTGCATCCCCTGCTTATTCACTTTATCAAAATGGATTTCCAGATCAGGCAGTGATATGAATTCTCACTGTTACTTGAGTACATTTCTCATGGGTCCCCTTGCTCCCAGGCTGCCAGTTTTCTATGAGATAAGAGTCACCTGATCACCCCTGGGATGTTCTTTTCAGCCACAGGTCATCAGACACACCACAGAAATTGATTATTCTACTCACTTCAGCTAGGAGGCAATAACTGTCCATCAAAATGATGCTATTGCCAGCAGCAATCTCTTTTTAAAGGGACTAAGCACTTACGGACAATTTTAACTTGGATATAACATATCTTCAACAGTCAGATAGTAGCTTTCTCCATAAGAGTACTTCTTAGAAGTGCTTTCAAATCTATTATCTCCTTTTATTATCTTAACATCTCTGGGAATCAGGTAAAACAGTTGACAGAATCCTAGGGTGAAGGATTTGACCATGGATACTTAAAAAGGCAATGTTCCTACTAAATCTAAATCTCTTTCTAGACCTCTGATAACCTTCCCAGTATAATATGCAAATCAGACCCTCTATCTGTCTTCTGAATCCCTCTACCTACTCCCACCCAGATACCTTCCATTTCTTCGTTCATTTCCAAGTCTCGTGTAATAATGATTCCTTCTTAGATGTGCCATATTCATGTTACCTGCTACAGAATGAAATAAGCCTAAGAGGCTTTCCAGTGAAATCTCATGACTCTTCACTCATGCTGGTAATATGTGCTAAGTACCTATTCTGTGTCAGGTCCCATGTCTGGAAACTTAAACCCTCAGTATCCCTGCTCTCAAAGGGCCTACAATGTAGAAGAAAGGGATTAGTTAGTAAATTAGAACACATAATTGCATAAGATGAGGCTGACGCTGTCTCTGTTACACACACCTGCCTCTGCCCTCACTATTCTCATCTTGTTTCTTCCTTAGCACCCATTTTCTCACCTGTAAATTTCTCTCCCCTGTCTGACTTTCATGTGGATATTTTTTTAATTTTACATATACATACATATTTATATATTTTACATTATTATATCCCCCCAAAATTCTCCTACCACCACATCACCCATGAACCATCAACCTGATCTTGTGCTCATCCTTCCCTCCCTTGATGTTTGCTTCAGTTCTGTTGTCAGTTTGTTAGTTTAAACTTTTTCTTGTCTTTTTTGTTTGTTTTCTCTATATCCCACATATAAGTGAGAACACCCGGTATTTCTCTTTTTCTTTCTGGCTTATTTCCTTTAGCATAATTCCTTCTAACTCCATCCATGCTGCCACAAATGACATGTCACATGTATCTTAATTCCTGGGGATGGAAAACAAGGGATCCAAGAGTAGAGTGTGCTAATTCACTCATTAGGTTAAATAGGATAAATAAATACTCCATCTTCCCCACCTCACAGATGGAACAATTTGGATGTATGTTCTGCTACACTGTTACAGGTCCTCCAATGACAATGAGCCCCAAATGCCTTAGTGGTCACCTGCTCATGAATGCCCCAAACCAACTTCAACTGATTCCCATTCATACTTCACATTCCTTCACCTGTGCTTTCTAGGATCATCTGCAGGAAAACTACTTAAACACTCCTCCTTGTCTGGAAGCATTTCTGATAGTGATAAAGTCTATGAGGAAAATAAGTTCGTGTGATGAGACACATAGAGACTGAGGGGAGAAGGGACAATGTTAGGGGCAACTCAAGAAGGAGTTGCTGTTGGAGCAGAGGTGGTGGATGAGCTGAGGCTTGAATGAGGAGAAGGAAAATGCCAGGGAGCTTTGGGACCTAAGGGGCAGCATTTCAAAGAGGGAGAATAGCAGTGGAAGAGCATTGGCTGCAGGAAGTCTGGGGCACCTGGAAAACACTGCACCAGAGTTGCTGGGCAGATGAAGTCAGAGAAGTGAAAAGGAACTGATCCCAAAGGAACGGGGGCTAAGGTATAAAAGGAAGAATTTTAAAATTTCATGCTAAACATGTTGGGAGGTAGCTGAATGGCTGGGGCAGAGTTACACAACTCGATCCATTTTTTTGAAAGGTGGGCTGCTGTTAGAACTCACAGGGCATATACCACCAAGTCCCTGGGACAGCTCCTTTCGATTACATAGGAGTGCAGGTCAACATGATCCTTCAGGCAGGGGCAGGGTTCCACAAATCAATGAGAGGCCCCAAAAGTATGGACAAGCCACAGAGAGCAGGTAAGGGCCAGTGCCTGATTCATATCTCATCACCAGCCTTGCAAGTAAGCATTGCTATACAAGAATTTTTCCCATGGGTAATAGAGAAATTTCCAAATTTCAAGTCCCCCACCCCACCTCCATGTCAAAAATGTATTCAAGCCCTTTGTGCAGATCATGACTAGTACAACTGACACATTTCTGTTCTAAATCTGTGGCAAATAGCAATGTGCTCAAGGGTTCTCCAACACATATATAAAAGTATAGAGAATTCAGTCGCTTCCCTGATAAGTCATTTTGAATTAAACAAGAAACGATGTCTTTTATAAATCAGTAAGAAATGAAGGTCAGTACATCTGACTGTTTGTTCCCTGGTTTCAAAAGAGCACTGCTTTTAAGTACTCCCCCCTCATAATAGTACTGTACTAATGCATATTCCTTCTGATAGGAACTGCTTTGCTATTTTGTTATTTAATGTGGATGCTGTAGAGTCAAAGGTTAGAATCTTGTACCTTTTAGGGCAAAAAGATGAGGCTAGTTAGGATGATGCTTGACAAGCAGTCAGAATAAATTAGTTTCCCCTCCCTGAAACGTTCTTCTGTCAGCTTTGGAGGGTCAGCCACTATTTTAGCTCTGTTCCTGCTGCCAAGAGCAGAATATCAGATGAGATACAGGGAAGTTTACTTCAAAACACTGCTTTCAGCTAAGGCATCTCACTACCTATCCATATCTTGCCTGCTGGGTGGCACCCAGCCCTCAAGTTTCTTTCCTTTCTTCACCGTTGTTCTCAG
This sequence comes from Uropsilus gracilis, assembly GCA_004024945.1. Classification (NCBI taxonomy): domain Eukaryota; kingdom Metazoa; phylum Chordata; class Mammalia; order Eulipotyphla; family Talpidae; genus Uropsilus; species Uropsilus gracilis. The sequence goes on from PVHY01017191.1 coordinate 14,156, forward strand.
GAGTCACTAAGCAGCAGATTATTTTGTGAGAGAAAGTGTTACATTTCTTAATGCATGCGTTATCTGGAAGAAATACATGGGGAAAGTTTCCTCTTAAAATGAAGCAACAGAAAAACCTCCCATACTTTTTAAAGGGACATTTTGTTTTAAGAATGAAAAGTGTTAGGCTTATTCACTTTTAATTCTGGATATTTTGGGGAAAATTTATATCACAAATGAATGACTCCCTGACTCCCTCACTTTACTGGGGAGTCAAGATCGTAGGTCTCTATTCCTCTCCCCCCTTACGTAGATGATCACCAATGGAACAAGGAAAGTAGATTGCAAACCCTACCGCATTCACAGCATTGCTGGGGCCAGTGTTGATACTTTTGCATTGATTTTGATCATGTACAAGCAAAAATGAGAAGTTCAATCTTTATTTTGAATGTATGTGATCTGTTCTAAGTCCCATTACTATTTTTTTTTTTTTTTGCACTGGGATGCCACTATTTTTCTTTCTCAGAGCAATTATCCATTTTCTCAATGTGTATGTAATCACTCAAGTTTACCAAGTCTATGGAATAAACTCTAGTAAAATCACTTGATTTTACTTATATATGTGAATAAAGTAGAAAAACATTGAGCTACAACATCTATATTCGTTAATATGTGTAGGTATAGTGAAAATAAAGTGAGATTCATTAATGCACATTTATTATACAAACTTTTATGGGCATCTATTTTGTACCAGATATTGTCCTAGGTCCTGAAATTGGGAAAGGAAAAAGAATATAAAACCCTTCACCTGTTAGAGTTTAGATTCAAGTGAAGAAAGACAAACCAATCAAAAAAAATCAGATACATGTATGCTTATTCACGCTAGAGGCAATAAATGCTAAGGAGATATTTTTTAAGGAAATGAGATGAAAAACAAAATAATGGGAATAAAGACAGCTAATTTTATTTTTTCATTTATTGCTTTTCTCATATTACAGATGGATCAGTATACAAGAAAGCTACTATCCCTGATATGCTGAATTTACTTCTAGTACTTGCACTAGAATGCACGCAATGCACACAGACAGAAAGAGAATCTGCCTTCTCTCCTCAGTGTCTTTACAATTTTTTCCAAGTCAGTAGAGGAAGCAGAACCAGATTCTGTAGGAAAGAGAATTTTTCCCCCATTTTCCCCAGTCTATAGCCAACTCTACATATAACCAATGCAGTACAGCATGTGTATTTTACCAAGGTGACAGCAAAGCACATCTCAATCTCAATATTTTCTATTAGTGTTAAAGAATTGCTTTGCAAAATTAAAATCAACTCCAAATACAAAATAACACTTCTTTGGATTAACATTTTAAAAACAAATCTGAGTGCTAAGATACATAGGACCCTTTCTAATAGCTCTTTGGACCACTAACCATTATTTAATTTATAATTTTTATTCATTTATCCTAAATTTTCCATGTGAAGCAAGTCATTACTCTTTACACTAGTTCACTCCTTGGTTTAAGACTTCAGAGCCTCTCAAGTTTCTACTTAATCCCACCAGAACAAATTCGCCTGCCATCCTCTGAGGTTCTGCTGTTCAGTAGCCCTGCAGGCACAGGGCCACCCACAGCACACCACCCACCATCTAAATGAACTGCCTGACAAAGGATAAATGACCTGAGTCAGTGTCATTAGCTCTGAAGGGCCCTAGTTGTGATACTGTGTAGCTCCAGAAACTCTTGGACCCTGAGAAATGCTGTGTGTTCCTTCCAGAAATCTCATAGTTCTCACCCATCCCCCCAAACATACACATACACGCACACACACACACACGCATACTCACACAGTTAATAGAACCCTGTTGCCACCTACTAGTAGGCACTAACCAATAGCTAATCTCACCCACAAAGCATTATTTTATTCCCTTTCAAGATATTTTACCCATCAGTTTCCTGAGTTCATGCCCCGCATCTCCATCTTCCCCCTTACTGATTCCTAGACAAGAGCCACAAACTTCCTGCTGAGAATATGGAGGTGGAGAAGAGCAGGAATGGGGTTTAAGTTAGACTTTCTCCATCCCCTCCCCTAAAGCAGCAAGCACTTCCAGCCTGCCCATCTTCTAGCCAGGACTCAGTGCCTTCATCTCTACACAATGAGAAGGGTTAATTAATTAACTGCCTCTGCCCTCATTGCCCCTAGCAACTGACTTTGGCTCCTAACTAAATCCTAGCTAGTACTATTAGAGGTTTTTTTAACTTAAACTGGTGAGAAATTGGGTGTGAGTTTAAAGCAGAAAATGAACTGGTCATAAGAGAAACTTCTTTCATTCATCTAAATCTCTAAATTCCCATTTCCTAAGGCTGGTTCTGTCCCCTTCACCTGAGGTCACCTTAAGAAAGCTTCACGTTAATATCTAATTAAAGGAATAAACATCCACACTTTAAACTAATCAAAGGTCCCTCTTCCCAAGGCACTGGACCACCAATAAGAAGCAACCCTGGGGTAGACATTGAGGTGAATAAAAAAAAACCTATATATATATATATATATATATATATATACACACATATATGTATATATGTATATATGTGCAATCAAATTAAAAAATAAAATTATATTTTAAAAAAGAAGCAAGCCAAGGAATCTGTTCTGGGAATGATAATGCACTTACAGCTCTTGCCAGATTCAGAAACTGCATTTGCTGACTGACACACCCCAACTAGCCAGCCCCCATGCTCTAGTTTATGCAAATCATCCTGTGCCATTGTGGAAACTATTTGTGCCTTTTCCAGCCCATTAATTTCTCTGTATTTAAGAGGAACAGCATTTCCATCTCTTAGATTAGATTTTGTTCATTAAACCTCATCTCACTACCAACCTGCCAAATTTTCATCAGTAGCGAGCTGGGATTCAGATACCACAATCCATTAAATACAACATCTTGGAATTTACAATTTTGTTTGACAAAATCCTCCACAGACAATCTATCTCACATATATTATCCCAATAAAAAATTAAACATAAATGAATGTTTTCTAAAGAATTTTGAATATTATTGACTTAGCACTTCACTACTTCCATTTCACAGAATACTCTTAAGTACATATAATTCACAAAGAACAAGAATCCAAGTTCTTATTTGTTATTCATTATAGCTGCTTAAAGTAACCATTTGTTAACGTTCTTTAAAATATGTTTTAACCAGTGAAAGACAGAAATACACGGGATGGTTGGGGACATATTGACTAACAGACTTTAGGTAGAGATTATGCTAGAAAGGAGTTATTAAAAAGCAAAGCCTAAACTCTGGTAGACAAACAGTACAATCTCCTGGTTCATTCACTTTGGGTCTTAGCCCTGTGATAAAAGGAGGCTGGCCCTAGAGGGAGTGTTAAAGAGTTCCATGGGACAGTGAGGCAACATCTAAAGTCAGCCTTCAGGCTTTTTCCTTTTAAGCAATGGCACAGCAGCTACTAAAGAACTGGGACAAGGAGGCCACACAGGAGGGCTCACCCCTGCAGGTGGCAGGGATGGTAGTGCCCCCTTCACTAGGAGAGAAGAAAAGATCTGTGAATAGATTGTTCTTTCCCAAGAACCTAGAGATAAGGAACTGGGGGAAAGTCACAAAACCTAGATACCCTGATCCAAATAAAGAAGGATTTAACCATGGGCAGAAGCAGCTTTAGAGGTTTTACAAATAATCTCTCTGGCTCAGAAAACTAAAGCAGGGTTGTCCTCAGAGAAAAGTCATATGAGGGTTTAAATATTTGGGACTTGCATTCTAATGTAGAAGTTAATCATGTCAGAGATGAAAAAAATCATATACAATTTCTCATGCTTCCTGATTAGGCTTTTCTACAACGTGATTAACACTATGATCACAATAAAAATGTTTTATTTAGTGGATAATTGTATGTACCGGTATCTACCATTTCCAAATGTCTCCTTTTATTACCCTTATTCAAGAAAGTCCTAATATTTAAGTGATTTACTGATCACTTAAAATGCCAGCCTCGCCATTAGGAGGTACATTCACTATACATTGCTTAATTTTATAGTACATTATTTCTTTATAAACAGGCACATTACTGTAGAGTATTAATTAAACCTTTTCCCCATTACACACTACATTTTGAGGACAACAGTGTAACAAAGTGCTGGCCTGACCAATGTGCCTGTGAGTCCATTTCTTGGCTCACAAAGAAAACACAGTCCCTGAGAAGTGTTGCTACTGGGACTCCAGGATTAGGCAAAAGACAGATCTGATTTGTGAAAGACATTCTTGATGAATAATGCATGCAGATGCGCTTCAACAACCCAATTTGCTGAACTATTTAGCATCAATAACCTAGCTATAATGGAAACAGAAGGCCTTTTAGAGTTTGGTTATGAGAAGAGTTTTAATAAAATGATATCACTTTCAATCATGTGTATCACATTTGCATTTAGTAGAACCTGGTGTTTAGGTTGGTATAAAAACAAAACTTTTGCACACTCTTTTGCAGTGCTCGCTTTGAAATGTGTTGGTAGATGGGTCTTGAAGGAGCCTCAGCCATCAGGGAAAGGTCTGAGAAAAGGAAGGAGTCAGGTCTTCCTGCAAGCCAGGCAATACTAGAAAGGCCAAACTGGTTTCAGGAAAGACAGTTTTAGTATTACTTTTTAATGAAAAAGTAATACTAAAGTCAGTAAGGAGAAAGATACATACTGGCTGAAGTCACTAATATGCTGAATATAAGTAACTAAATTAACAGCCAGATAAAGACATGCGGAATAAGTAACGGTTGGTAACAAGGACCACATAGTTGAGATACCAAGATGGGAAGGGAAATGAATAGGAAGAGAAGGGCACATGATGGTGGTGGTGGATATAGGGTAGGTGACTAGTCAGGCTTTTTCCTCCATTAGTCTCTAAGACCAACACCTGGGGTATTGAACCCTCCCCACAATTGTGCAGCCCAGTGGGTGTGCACATGTGTGAGTGTGCACATCTGGGCCTGGGAGAGTTGGGATAAAGGAGCAGCATAGGAGCATGAGCACGAGAGAGAGCCCCAAGAAAAAAAAATGAAGATTTCTGGGGGCACTGAGGGACTCTGCCTTCCGGCCCCCGGTCTTGTTCTTCCTGGTGTGTCTGTGTAACTACTAAAACCAATAAAGAACCTACGCAGATTAGTGAGCCTGATACTTGCCATGGCAATCAGCAGTGAGGATGGGATGCTTGCCCCAATAGAGGTGGATTATAGGTAAGTTGGTGGTGGGTATACTATAGTGGTAATATCTGATGAGGGCACCTCAGTGTTACCTCAATTAAAAATAATTAGTAAAAAATAATTTGAATAAGAAGCACAAAACTGCTTAAGAGTAAACTTTCTATTTGCTTTGAGACTGACTCATAAACATTACATTCAAAGTTCCTATGAATAAGCCAACAACACCTCAAAAATAAAATATAATTAAAATAATAATAACATAAAATTGACTTTCCCAGAAAATCATGTCAAAAAATTTTTGTTTGGAACAACATATGTTCAAGCATTAATGGGAAAAGGCAAAAGTAATGTGAAGAAACTAATATTTGGTAAGCCATTCACTAAATATATTTTAATTACCTATTTTATTTTCCCCACTGGATCCCTTTACCTCAAAATCACAAGCAAAAACAAAGCCCCAATACCTAGTATCTAAGAACCCTTGCAAATGCTATAGGGACATTATCCAGTTAACCTTAAAAAAAATTTATAATTTAACACCTTACCATATATATTAGAACAGGAAAGGTACACCCATGTTCAATTTCCTAATATATGTAAAGAAGTCAGTTTGACAAGAACAGTATTTTTACTAATGTATCAAGTAGTATTTATCGAACGAACCAAGGTAAGTTCAACATTCAATGTTAATAGGCATACTAAACCTTAAAGATATTTCCTACAGCAAAAATCAGGTCCGGAGTCCATGATCCAGATTAATGGCCAAAGCCATTTTGCAAAAAGAACATATTAAAATGATCTCCCCACCCCCCGGCCAGTCAGCCTTGGTATGTCCCTGGAAGCCCTGAAATTCAGTGACAGCTCTGCAGCCTAGTACACAGCCTAGCTGGAGACAGGCTCAGGGAATCCCAAGTTCTAAGCCAAATTTACCCATGGTTTAAGATTTATCATCTGTAAAGCATCTTACACAGACATCAGACCAAATAAAGGGGAAACCCCTGCTCCTTGAGGTGATTTCACTGCTTCTCTGTATGTGCACAATTAGGACATCATAGAAAATTGGGAGAAGCAGAATACATAACCCCAAAATATAACATTTTGGCACTTGGCTTGTTTGGAGCTTAAAGCAATTAGGATCCAGGAAACTCAGGAATTAGACAGAGAAACTGAGCCAGGAAGACTATAGCCAGAGATAACTTTACATCAGAAAGGCTTATCTGCAAGGAACTACAAACATTTGCCTTTTCATCTTCCTATAAATTGTATTTCTCCCCTTTGAAGTCCCAGATTCCAACCTACTTCTCCTTAGCTCAGGACAGCATGTTGGTCTCAACCACCAGAATGTGGTGGAGACTTTTGTGTCTTCATGGGATTCTAGTATGTAGGAAATTGAATTTCTTTTTCTCCTGTGTTAATGTGTCCAATGTCAATTTAATCTTCATTAAGTCAATTTAATCATTACACCAGTCAAAGAACTTAGAAGGGAAAAGGGGAAATGATTTCCTCCTCTACAAAATCATTGTAAATGTAAGACACCAGAAATGGAACTAATGACTGTTAGGTGACTTCTACAAGCCGGGTATTGTGTTAGGTAATCCATGTACTGTCAGTAATGACTGGAAAAGCCAAATATTGGAATTGACAAAATTAATGAAGACACAGTGAATACAAGAACTAAAGCACACATTTTGTGATACAGCCTTGGGAGAAAAAGATAAACTAAAGCAAAACTAGATAGAAAGAAACCCTAGGGCGACTACACTCATCTTGGAGAAGGTAGTGGGTGAACAAGTTGCCTGGTTCCACTACACCTTGGCAGGGAATTTTCCTGAACAGTGTCAAGTCATAGATCCCTGTGTACTGAGGAAGGGGATAGAGAAACATCTCACAGGACCATTGATCCTTAGGAATTCTAACTTAAGTGAACTTATAAAATGCTGCAAATCTCCTCTCAGTCTAAGCATCCAGGTTGAATGCCTAAGGAATCATTGCTCAAAGAGACAGGTATTTTGCCATGAGAATTAATATATATATTATCTCAATATATATTTTACTTTATAGGAAGGAAAATAAGTGTAAGTTGTCCATAAGTGTAAGTTGTCCATATCATTGACATACTTGGAAACGAGGTCTAGTTCATCCCAAGGTCTGGAAATAGCACCTTGCAGACCTGAGTGGAGGTTGAGCTTTTAGGGTGATTATTCAACAGGATCCCAGTATTGTGGTTAAGTCAAAGATACTCATCTGTGCCTTGAATTAATTTCAAACCCCAACTTAAAGAGAAAAAAAAGTCACAAAGTCTTTAAATTCAATATGTCCAAGAACAACTTACAACTTTCCACTCCGGAGAAAATCTTTTCCTGTTCCAACATTTTCTTTACCCCTACCATATGGTTCTGCCAATTAGGGATACAGAAGTCATTCTGAACCTTTCTGTGACACCCACACGCAGACATAGACAACTCATAACCAGTCTATCACCAAGTCATATCAATTTTGCCTTTTAAGTATCTATTTCTGTTTGTTGCTGCTTCCATTCTTACCCACATGACCACAGCCTTCCCTGGAGGCTATACCTCAGGTAGCATATCACTTCTTCCCCCTACATCACCCATAACCTCTGCCAGCCCCTCATTCTGTATTTTACAGTCAGAGAATACTTTCTGAAAGGAAATCTGATCACATCTCCGCTATACTTTCTTTCCCCTGGTTCTTCAAATATGTCAATGACTTCCTGTTTTATTTTTCAGAGCTAATATTTTATTTTAACTTAGTACCATTGGTATGAAGAACACCATACAAAAATGGTCACAAAGTGAGCAACTTAGGAATCAAATATTTTTTTTCCTGACAACATGGAAGATAATAATGAAAAATAATAGAAAACAAACTATGGTGTGTCTCTTGCCTACTTAGGTCTCCAGACTCTTGTCAAATAATTTGCTTCTCTGTATGTTTCAACCATCTGCAGTTTATTGAAATTCTTCAAACATTCCATTCTTCTTCCCTTCATGAGACCATCATAGGTACAAGGAATCCACTCAGAACATTCCTTCCCACACCTACCCAACCAGTAAGCCTAGCCATCCTTCAAACCTTAGTTCAAATATGGTGTCCTCAAAGAGACCTTTCCCGACACATGTTCCTGCTGGACATTCACACAGCATCTTAAACCTTCTCTTCATAGCACTTAATAAAGTCAGTGACTATGTAATACTCTCTCACATTCAGCTGTTAGCTCAATGATGGGAAAAATGGTGCCTGACTTCCCTCCTTTGAATTCCTAGTACCAAATTCAGTTCCTGATACCTGTCAGAGTAAAGAGGAAGGGAGGTCAGGGAAGGAAAGAAAGAGATGATTGCTAATTTGCATCCTAAATCTCAGGAGGAATTAGGAGGGGACCAGCAAGCCCGGTTGCTCAGAGTACACTTGTCATGAAAATCTCCCTAAGAGTATCTCTTCTAGCACTTGTCTTAGTTTTATCAGAAATCAGAAGGTAGTGGGACCTGAGACAATCTTAATAGCTGGCATTGACCTAAAACACTGACTGCATTTACATAACCTTTATGTGTCCAAGTGAGGTTACCACAGAATGTTCCTGTTAGCATTCTGTTGCTTTTCCGATTCTACCATTCAGCATTAACATTCTCCATGTCTGTACATCACCTTTCTCATTAGATGATGTTCCACTATGGCCTCGGCAGCTCTCCCTGCAGTGGGTTGTTCCTCATTCCTTACTTCCTGTGGAGTACACAGAGCTAACCTCATAGAGGCCCTCTCCTAACCTCCCACAAGCTTCTTGCCAGCTTAGACTGCTTCCCCTGCCATCGGCACCGGGTAGTGGTGCTAGAAGCACCCACCTGCACACTGGGCCCAAGCGGTCTCTGGGCCGCAGCATCTGCACCTGCGTATGTGTTCAAAGGATGCCTATGCTGGTGAGCTACAGTCCAAAGGCTGAAATCACGCGTTGAGCAGTCAGAAAGGAATATCCTAGTGACAGTCACCAGCGGCCCTGAGGTTCTCACTCCCACCCTGCTCAGAGGATGTTTTGAAAAGCTGCCGCAAGCGGCTGCCCTGCCAGTGTAGCTTCGCAGCACCACATTTAGAAACTCAATAAAACTCTCTGGCACAAAGTCAACCTTTCTGGGAACAGAGAGCCAAAAGCTGTAATAAATGCTGCAGCACCCCTCCTCATCATTTATCTACCGATGACAGAACAAACCAGAGCTTCAAGTGAAGAAGCAAGCTGCAAAACCTATGTGCTCCACCCTTTAAGGTGAAAATGAAAATGTCCATGCCCAGCAGAAATGGAACCCAGATCCCAGATGATTTTTAGCACCAGTTTCCTCACCAATAAGAGTTGCTGGTAGATATGGGCAAGAATGGCCAATATCAAAAAAACAGGCAGCAACAAGTGTTGGTGGTGATGTGGAGAGAAAGAAACACTCTTACACTGCTGGTGGGAATGTAAACTGGTCCAACTAACCATTATGGAAAGCAGTGTGGAAGACCCTCAGACTATTGAAAATGGAACTGCTATTCGACCCAACAATCGCTCTTCTGGGAATCTACCCAAAGAAGACTTCAATATGGGTACAAAGGACACTTGTATTCGGATGTTTTTGGCAGCACTATTTGTAATTGCAAGGACATGGAAACAATCCAAATGCCCCAAGACAGATGACTGGATGAAAAAGATGTGGTATATATACACAATGGAGTATTACTCATCAATTAAAAATGACAAATTTGATGATTTTATGACAATGTGGATGGACCTAGAACAAATCATATTAGCAAAAGCAGGTCAGGAAGAAAAAGACAGAATCCAAATGGTTTCACTAATATATGGGGCATAGGGAAAAAAGACAAAAGGCCTGGAGGAAAAGTCAAAAGTCAAAACCCTCTAAAAAACAAACTGAAGTTCACAACTTGGGGTAGGGGTGAGGGAGGGAACAATCAGGGAGGGGAGAACCCTGGGGATTGCAAAGATGTGAAATAATTATCTATATAATAAAGTAATTGTATATATAAAAAAGAGTTGCTGGTAGGTTATTAGGAATCAAGAGACCACCTTTGAATTGAGCTCCCATTCCAGAAGCACTGCTTGGAGTAGACAGAAAAGGAAACGGAAAGCTAAAAAGAGTTGATGTTTCTCCTGTACCAGAGGCTTGATTATTTTCATCAGAAGGAACACTGTTGGGACATGGGAAACAAAATCCATGAAGAAAAATCAAAATAAGCCAACAACCACATTGAAGTACACAACCTGGGGGGGCAGGGTGGGAACATCAGGGAGGGGGGGTGAACCCCAGAGATCACAGAGATGTGAAATTCATATATAAATAAAAATTTTTTTAAAAAAGAAGGAACACTGTGGGAGCACTCTCAGGTAAGATTTGGGTGGGCCCCTCCTCAATCCTAGAGTTGAAGCTGCCAAAAGGACTAGACTAAGTGTACCTCTTCCCCACATGGATGTCTATATAGTCTGGCACTTGCTCCATTGGCCCAAGGACTAGCACAAATGGGTAGCTTGTTGTCAACAGGAGGATCAATCAGTAAAGCCTAGGGGGACGTGGGCGCCCTCTAGTGGCATGGCATTTCCATTGTACCTGCCCACTTATAGCTGAGTGAGGAACCCCACTCACATGGAGTCTAGGAAGCCTCCATCCTGGCAAACATCTGGCATCACTTCTCCAAAGAAAGTACATCCAGAGGCAGCAGCTTAATAGTCATCACAAGCAGAAAGCATCAAATTGAATGAAAACAGATACATTCAAAAGTAACAGACGAGGTGTAGAAAATCTTTATTTAAAGACAAAATGAAAGAAGCAGTAACCAAGATTTAAAACGAACAGAGAGAACTGGAGCCTTAAAGATGCTCTCGAAGTGGGTCGTGGACTGAGGTTTCTGTCTGGTTTCTGTCAATCTAGGGTTTCTGGGACCAAGATAGACAATAAGGTCTGTACCAAACTCTTCCCTCCTTCTGGCAACTGCCTCAACCTTGTTTGGGGATTCATGCCCTCCTACAAATGATGTGCTCTGGATGGGTTCCCTCCACACTTAAGGGCTGAGACTTCTTCAGTCAGTGTCCTCCCTTCCCTGGACATGATGGTTGGTGTAGGGAAGCAGGAAACCTAACCCAGTCTAGTCCTGCTTACTCTAGGTATACTTCCTGGGAAGAGAGACACAAGGACGATTGCCTTTTATGACCCAAGATTTACTTTTTTTTTTTTCAGTTTTGCTGTTTAGATCACAACCTCTGTGTTTTTTGGGGGGATACTCCCCCTCTCTCCTCCCTCTGGTGCCCCTTCCATTCTCTCAAACCCCACTCTTTGTTGTTTACTAGTTATGCTAAGTCCATTAGTCTCTTTCTTTCCTGTGGCAGTGTCCTTTCACTGGGCAAGGGACTGTGTTGTTGGAACCAGACCAGCCTTGCTGGTAGGTTTTCAGTCTTAAGTTTGTGTTGGGCGGCCAGTCTGTATTCATTTGTGATCTGTCCATGTTTTCTTGCTGCAGGCCATCTTCTCCAATCCCATCTCCATTGCTTTGCTGCTTTTCCTTATGGCTCTGGTGTCAGATTTAAGGGGGGGGGGTCTCGCCATGATCCTGGAATTAAATATCTGACTTGCTAACTGGGAAATGTATTCAGTCCTGATACAAAGTCAGCACTGAAGAAGCAGATTCAAGGAATGGATAATAGAAATCCAGCTCTGATGCTGTGTTTTGAGCTATGAATCAAAGTGAGCTTGGAGCTTCAGTACATCTCACACACATCTATGCAATAAACAACTCTTAAACAACCGAAGCCTGTTGGGTTTCTGTCCCTTGCAACCAAAAGAATTTTGAATAAAATAGTAGGTAAAATGCAAAACTACAATTGCCATTTAGAGCCCCCATAAAACAAATCACTGCCAATTAAGCTGGCTTTCCCTAAGCACACCCAAATGTGAGAGGCCTTTTACCTGCTTTCTCCTCACTTGCCTCTTGGCTTCCTTTCTCCTCTTCTAAAGCATCTTCAAGATAATACAAATTCCCCTAAGGACCCATATTCCCATTTAAAACATGCTCCAAAATGCAATCAGCTCTTGAAATCATTTCACAGAAACCTTAACAAGGCAAAGCAGCAAAAGGAATGTAAAATGTAATATGGCCACAGTTTTTGAAAAGGGGGTATTGTAGCATAATGAGGAAACAGACCTGCTTCCAGTTTCATTTATCCCAAGAAGTTAAAATTGTGTGAAAGGTAATGTCGCCTTTTTCACAGAAATAAATTAATTTTTTTCATGGGGAAAAATTGGTTTTATCTCCTGAGACCTAATCCTCTGTTTATAATTTGTGAAATGATAATTCCAGTGGCAATTAGTAAATACCCAAAAACCAACTCTGATCCCAGAAGACTTGAAGGCTATTTATAGAAGACCAGAAATAACAGCAGATAAATGAACAGCCCTTTGCCTGTTGTAGTCAATATAATTGTGGGTACTCGTTAAACCATCAGTTAGCACAACCATTTTTATAATGACTTAAACCACATGCAGTGTTGAGGTGGAAGCTGAACACACATAGTTAGACCTAATTTGAACTTATTTGACCAATAAATGGATCAAACTATTTGCTTGGTAAGAAAGAAAATTGTATTGTCAACTATTGAAATAGTAGAAAAAGCAGCTCAGATTGATTATGTACAGAATTATGCAAATTGTAGATTAAAAAGGAGAGGGATCATTTGATAAGCTAGCTACAAACAAAAATATTTTATAAATAAGCTTTCAAAAATAAAATGCAAAAACAATACAGAATAAATTTGGAGTTTGAAACAGTTCAAATGGAATTACTTCGTTTTTAAATGCATGCATTCCTTAAGTAGTTTGTTACATGTTGCAACACTCATAAGTGAAACTATTTCCTCTGGAAAATAGTAATAGCTAATTAAAACTACCAATTCATACAGCTGGAACATATTTTACTAATAAGCTTTAAGGGTTGGTAATAAGATGCAGCTTAACACATAAAATACCACAGAAATAGCAAAAGCAAGGGAGAGGGAAGCCAGCTCTCTGAAAGAGAAATAAAGCAGCCTCTACAAATGCATTTCAAATATTTGTAAAGCAAAAAACTAGAGCTTGGGGTTGTAAGGTAAGTGAGTTGGTCAGGCTTTTTCCTCTATTCGCATTTATAACCAGCACCTGTGGTATTGCACCTTCCTCATGAGTGTATATATGCTCGGGCCCAGTGGGTATGTGCATGTGTGAGTGGGCATACCTGGGCCTGGGAGAAAGGATAAAAGGATGGCATCACCCGAGGGTGAGAGAGCACCAGCACACTCGAGAAAGAGCACAGGAAAGGAAAGCCCAGAAAATGAGTGTGAAGATTCCTGTGGGGGAGGCGGGTTGAGGGGCTTGCCTGCCTCCCAGCACCAGCAGCCCTGGCCTTACCCTTTCTGATGTGTCTGTGTGACTGCTAGAACCAAAAAAGGGCCTACGTAGATTGGCCTGACTATGTACTACACTCGGCATCATGGACAGGCTATATACTACACTGTAAAAATAAAATCAGAATATGAAAATTCTATTAATGAACATTATTGATGGTGTAAAGGACTAGGCTGAGTAATAATTATTCTACAGTCAGCACAGCAAACACAGGTTTATCTTTAAAGTGGTATGGCGACCTATCCATTCAAAGTGTATGCTGGAAGGACAATTTTTCAAAGCATCATATAGGAGTAAGCAACCATAAATTTTAAGGCTAACTCTGAGTTACAATTACTTAACCCTCAAATTCTCACCTGGAACATTTTTAAGAATTTCAGTGTTCCCCAAAAAATTGACCATTTGCTGTACAACAGGGGATAATATGTACGAAACTGAGTCAAGATTGTAGTAAAACAGGACAATTTAGAACCACCAGGCAAAAAATATGGCTGTCTTTCATCACTGCCCCACCTTCCAGAAAATTCTCATTTGTATGGATTTATCAGCAGATCCCATTCATCAACCCAGTAGTGCAGAGGAAGTCAAATTCATCATCCACATTCTGACATCTACTCTGTTTCCAAATGTTCAACCAGAATGTGACTCTCTGACTCTCTTTGTTGGAAATCTTAAATGAGAAAATTGGAACAGTTAACTATAGCTAGAAACTTTGAACAGCTAATTTATAAAGATACTTGCAGGAAAGAACTAAATTCAATATTATTGCATTCCCTTTCTGGAATTCGATCAGTCTTCCTGAAGAGTCTACTTTTAGAGCCTGAGCTCCAAAAATTGTTACCTAGTCTAACCCTCTCTACCCCATGCATTCTGAGTATTAAAAAGGGAGCTGTCTTTGCCCTTTATCTTTGCTTTTAATTTCTCTAATTCTTGAAAGTTTTCATGTGTCATAATCTGTGGAATTGAAAAAAGTAGGTGTCCTTGAAAATAAAATTATTATCTGCACATACAGGAGAAACATCTAATTAAATTGTTAGTCTGTTAACATTTAATTACTGGTAGCTATATGTCACACACTATGTTAACAGAAAACATGATACAAATTTCCCCCACTTTTTAAAAGTAAAATGACCCTATTGGGTATGACTTGGTAGTTGTTTTTTTAATTTAGGAGTGCTAGTACCATTAATTTCTAAAGAAAATGGTTTGAGTATCCTCATGCCCAAAAAAGAAACCACCAAACTGTAGTAAATAAGAATGTTGTGCTTTCAGATAGCAGAGAAAACCTATTAATGAGAACACAGAAAGTTCTAATTACAGATAACTCCAAACTTTATTTTAACCAAAACTGCAACCTAATCCCGATGTTTCCTGGCCTGTCATTGTTTGTGGGAATTCTTCTCTTCTTTTGCCTCTTGCAGTTCTGGTGCTGGGTCTCAGGCTATGGAAAAAGTGACATCAGATAGAGAAGAAAAGTAGAACAACCATATTCTAGAGATCACAGCCCATCATCTCACTCTAGAAAAATCTTGTTTTGAATTTTCCCCACTGATGATGGATATTGATTTCCAGAAGACCATGTTAGCCTGAGACAAAACTCTCAAGGTCATAGGTTTATTTCCAGAACCTTACACACTTCATCTGGCATGCATTTCTCAATACTGTGAGTAGTTCAATCCCAGCACATAGCAAAATGTGGTCCAGAGGAGGTGCTCAGAACATATTTGTAGCATCAACAATTCAGTTTAGCTAATTGGTTGATTATATATATGCCTAGATTGCTGGATCATCATAAGCCAAGTTCTACACCACCAGTGAAACTGTGGCTCCTGCCTGTGGACATCTTCATATAACTAGTCATCCTGAGAGAGTGCTCTCAGGTTCAATTAATATGTTCATAAAAGGGGGTCTGTGCTCTATTTTGAATATTCCAAGATAGATAAATCCATCAGCAGCTTTTCAGCTGAGAGTTTGCCTAAAAGAAATTAATCTATAGGATTAAACTTTCAGGCATTATCAAAAGTTCAAGCCAAGGTATCCCTCAAATCACAGAGCATCTGTCCCTAATCAACATGGCCATGTCTGAAGCTAACTGCTGTGATCTCTATGGAAGGAGAAAAGAGGTAGAGATTTTTCTTCATTTCTGTGTAAATTCTGTCATGGTCTTCATTATCACCAAACAAATAGACTATGCCAACATCACTTAAAAACATATCAAGGCGCCAACTCAAGAATAATGAAAATCATCTCCTTTGCTCATTATCTATACATGTTATTTATAGACAAAAGCCACAGGACACTGGTAGCAACAGACTCTGGAGGTCTGACTATTCCTAGCCTTGGACAAGCCACTGAGCTACTCTTAGATTCCCTTTTCTTGTCTTTTAAGAAACTATAAAACACCTCCTCATAGAGTTATCATGAGGAAAACTCATGTCTGGCACAAAATGACACTCAAAAAAGTAACAACTCCCTAACTTCAATTCAGAAAACATGTCAGTTTTTACAACACAATCATAGACCTATGAATGAAAATCAGCATGTGCTTTTAGACAGATAAGGAAAGGCTTGATAATTGCAGATGAAGAAAGGTTTGATAGCTGAGAGCCGAGACTTCGAATTAAAACAATAAAACAGTGGAATTCACAGCAGCACTTAAACATTTTAAGTCAGCATAAGTGAGTTATTTAGTGTATAAATTTAGGTATCAAGCAAATGGAAATAAGAGGGGTAATGTTCTTCACAGCATCCATAAAATATAGTGCAGAGTAAGTCCGTCTGTACTGAGATATGATAAGTAGCTAAAAAGTTATTGTTAAAATTCTTCCCTACCAACTAATAAAAGGCCTCTCTGCCTCACACACATTCCTAACTTCCTCCAACTTTTTAACTGAGTTTCCATAAAACACACTGAGGCTCTCCAGACATCTCTCTAACCCAGGTTCAAAGGCTCAGCCCACACACACTCTAGGGTTCTTTAAGATATAATACTGGGGCTACAGTCAGCATGATTACCAAATACTTACCTGTTAGTGGTTGAAGTGGAGCCCCAAAATGATGCTGATGTCTTGAGCCTCTATTATCTCAGAAGGTGGCCATATTTGGAAATAAGGCCTTTACAGAGGAAATCATGTTAAAATTAGGTCATTAGGATGGGTCCCAATCTAATAAGACAGGGATCCTTATAAAAAGAGGGGAAATTTGGACACAGAGAGAGATACCTGTAATGTGCTGATGAAGGTCGAGATTGGAATGCTACATCAATAAGCCAAGAACTGTCAGACATGGTCAGTATACCTACAGGATCTAGGAGAAAGGGAAAGATTTTCTCTCACAGACTTCAGGAAAAACCAAATCTGCTCACACCTTCATCTTGGAATACTGGCCTTCAGAACAATGAAGCTAGCAGTTCTGTTCAGGTCATCCATTTTGTGGTACTTCTTCATGACAGTTTGGCAAATGTAGACACCACTTCCAACTGTTCCTCTTCATGTGGTGTCCACTTCCTGGCATTGTTATAAAACAGAAGCACCAGTTCCCTCAGACCTGGAGAAGATAAACACAAGATGGTGGTTCTACCATGCTGTGAGCAAACTCTCACAACCCCACCAGCAGTCCATTAGAAGTTTGGGAGGATTTAAGATTCAAAGGTTTTAAAAAAAAAAAAAAAGTGGATGATTATGACTTCTCAAGACCTGGGACTGGATAGACTTTCATGTCCCTGAACTGACAGCAAATTTTACTAACAAAAAGTATTTACAGTCTTACCCACCCTTTAACCCTGGTCAAGAGCAGATGTGATTCCTGAAAGATATGGGTGACTCTCCTGGAGTCAAACCTAGAGAAGGCTAAATAAAGACTTCTGTGCAATTATTTTATCAAGCACACCTAAAAGAAAATAAGAATGCCTCCTTCTGAAACTAAAGTATCCTTGGTATTCTTCATCTTAAACCACATAGTGTAAATTAAGAACATTTGTAATTGACTCCCAACTTGAGGACTTAGAAAAAGAGCAACAAAAAAACCCAAAACCCAGCAGAAGACAAGAAATAACAAAAATAAAAGCGGAGATTAATGAAATAGAAACCAAAAAGACCATCGAGAAGATAAACAAAACCAAAAGCTGGTTCTTTGAAAAAATAAATAAAATTGACAAACCCCTGGCAAGGCTTACAAAGAAACGA